>PVIH01020492.1:0-32244 GCA_004025045.1 Sigmodon hispidus | reverse complement strand
CTTTTTTCTTCAGGTTTTCTATTTCCATTTTTGCCTCATTTTGCGCCTTTTTTATTGCTTCTATTTCAGCTTTTATTTCAGCTTTTAGTTCCTGGCATGTTTCTTTCATAGATTTGTTCATCTCTTCCAATTTTTTGTTTGTATTTTCTTCTATTTCTTTAAGGCTTTTTTTTCATATCTTCTTTGAGAGCTTCGATGATCATCAAAAAGATAATCAAAATGAAAAAAAAAAGAAAATACAATAACCATAATCCAGACTCTCTCTTTATCTGCCATCTTTATGTGGCCTTCTTTCTGCCTTTATTTCTTTTTCTCTTTCTTAAAGGGCATACTTTACCCTTTTTTTCTCTCTCTCTCTCTGATGCTTATGAGTATTTTACATACATTGTACCCCATTTAGAGGTTTTGTGAGTCTAAACCTGTTTTATTGATAATCCTTAATCATTTTCCAACCCAAAGAGCTTTTAAAATGTCGGTATCACTTTAATTGTTGACTCTACTCTTTTTGACTGCTTTTCAATATGGCAGAGGAGCCTGCTGCATCTCTCGTTACCAGCAAACAGAGCAGACTCAGGAAATGTTGCTATCAGAAAAACCGTTTTTAACTGTTTCCTTTCTGTTCAATATCAGCAGCAACCTTAAATCAATCACACTTATGCCAAGCCTTCTGTGAAACATATGAGTTTAAGCTGTGTGCCATGGATATACCATTTTTAAATTCCCGCCTGAATACCTCACCGTCTATTTATCATAAATCAATTCAGATATACAATTCAGAAAGCCGCTTTTGGCTCTGTTTCAGTGTTCCTGAATGCTCTTTAAGCTTTTTAAACTTTCTTAGGCTTTATGCAAGTATTCAGCCCATGTTAGGATGCCATCAGTTGTAGAAGGTTTCCCTGGCCCTTTTGGGCCTGGAGGTTTGAAACCTTGGCCCCCAGCGGCTTTTTCCCCCAAAGAAATGGGTCAGACAGTTATATTAACTTCATATGTTTGGCCTATGTATCAAGCACATTACTAGCTAGCTCTTTCATATTAATTAAACCCATTTCTATTAATCTACCCACCACATGGCCCAGCCTGTGGCTCACCTGGATTTCTTACATGATTCTTCTTCAGAGGTTGGATGGCAACTGACTAACTCCACCCTCCTTCTACCTGTCTGTCCTCTGATTCTCCACCCATTTCTATGGTGCTGTGCATAGGCCAAAACAGTCCTTTATTTACAGCACACAGAGAACATTCCACCACACTTAACCTTAAACCATTATTAAGAGGTTAATGCATATGTTAATAATGTGTAAGATAGAATCTCAGAGTCATTTTTATGGCTAAGAATGTGGAGAATATACTTATGTGTTTGTCATTCCTGTGAGATTCTTTTGTATAGATTTGTATACCATTTTTAATTGGATTGTTTAATTTATTGATATATAGTTTCTTGAATTCTTGATAATTTCTGGAAGTCCATCCTCTATCAGTTGTGAGGTTGGTAAACACCTTTTCCCATTCTGTAGGCTGTTGAAATTTTGTCCTAATGATGGTGTCCTTTGCCTTACAGTAACTTTTCAATTTTATGAGGTCTAATTTATTAGTTCTTGATCTTAGTGCCTATGCTACAGGTTCACAAAGTTGTATCCTGTTTTTTACTCTTTGAAATTTAGGTACTTAGTTTGACCATCTCTTGAAGATTGTTTTTTGACAGTGTGTATGTCTAAATTTTTAAATCAAATATCAGGTATTTGTAAATAATTGGATTTATGTCTAGGTCTTCAATTTGAATCCACTGATCAACACGACTACTTTACGCCATTATCAGCTGATTTTGTTACCATAGCTTTGGAGACCTTTCACATTTTTTTATTATTCATGATTGTTTTAGCAATCCTGGGATTTTTATGTTTTCATATAATACTGAGAATGATGCATTAAATTTTAAAAAGAACTGTGTTGGAGCTGTAAATCAATATTGATAGTTTGTCCATTTTTACTCTATTAATTCTACCAATCCATGAACATTCAAAATTGTTCCATCTCCCATATTGTTGTGGGTAAAAAAAAAAACTCACCTGCCTACCAGTACTCAAATAACCAGCCAGAGGCTTAATATTAATTACAAAGTGTTTTATCTATGACTCGGGCTTCTTGTTAGCTGTTACACCTTAAATTAAGCCATAATTATTAATCTGTATATTGTCACATATCTAGTGGCTTTGACTGTGTTCCATTACATATTGCTACTCTGGTGCCTCTCAGGGTCTCTTCCAGTTCTGCCTTTCTTTTCATTGTATCTCTGCTAGATTTCCCACCTGTCTCTGTCCTATCTTGTCATAGGGCAAAACAGTTTATTAATCAATATTAGCAAAATATATTCACAGCATACAGAAAGACCATCCCACAGCACTATATCTTTTTAATGCTTTCTTTAAAGACTTGAACATTTTATCTCACAAGATTTTTCTTTTTTCTCTTTTTGGTTAGAGTGACTCCAAAATATTTTATATTACTTGAGGTTATTGTGAAAATGTTATTTCCTTATTATTTTGGGTATAAAAGAGCTACTGATTTATTTTGTGGGTTATTTTTTAAATTCAGCTACGTTGCTGAAATTGTTTATCAGCTATAGGAGTTTGCTGTTGAAAATTATAGGGTTGCATATCTATATTACCATATCACCTGTCATTAATGGTTTTTTGATTTCTTCCTTTTCAATTTGTAGTTGCTTGATCTCCTTCAATTTATTTTTAATTTTTCTACCTAAGACTTTAAGTACTATACTGAATGGTTATGTAGAGAGTAGACAACCTTGTCTTGTCCCTGATTTTAGTGGAATTGCTCTGTGTTTCTCTCCATTTAAGGATGTTGGCTTGGGATTTTTGCATAATGTCTTTATTATGTTTAACTTTGTTTCATGTATCCCTAATGTCTCCAGGATGTTTGTCATAAATGGGTGTTGGATATGGTTAAAGGGTGTTTTATGCATGTAATGAGATGAAAATGTGGGTTTATTTTCTTTCAGTTTGTTTATATGGTGGATTGCATTTGTTGATTTTCACACATTGAATCATCCCTGCATATCTCAGTTTAATCCTACTTAATCAAGATAGATAATACTTTTGAAGTTTTCTTTATTAAGTTTTCAGATACTTTATTGAATGAATATTTTGCATTTATATTTGAAATAAATTTTCTGAAAAAAGGTCCTCATGGCTGTAGGGAGCCAAAGAATACCAGAAATTTACACCATAGAATGAGCCTTACACAAGAAATTTATTAGAGAGGACAGAATATCTATAAAACTTAGGAGGCACAGCAGTGAGATTGGAAAACCAGGTTCTTTAGAGTTGTTGCAATTACCTAGTTAGAAAGAACAGTGTAGCTGGAAGTATTGCTTGGCTACTAATTGAAACATTGTTTGGTCTTAGTGCCTGTGCCACTGGTGTTATATTTAGGAAGTGGTGGCCTGTGCCAATTTGTAGAAGTGTATTTCCCACTTTCTTTTCTATCAAGTTCAAAGTGGTTGGGTTTAAGTTGAGGTCTTTGATCCACTTGGATTTGAGTTTGTGCAGGGTGACAGGCTCAGATCTATTTGCATTTTTCTACACATTTCCTTCTAGCTATGCCAACACCATTTGTTAAATATACTATCTTTTTTCCATTGAATGTTTTGGACACTTAGAAAAATCAAGAGAAAAAATCGTTTTTCACAGACTTAGCATTTAACAAAAATGAATCTACAACATACCTAAACTTATGGGACACAATAAAAGCAGCCTTGGGAGGAAAATCCTTAGCAATAGATGCCTATATAAAAATACTAGAGAAATCATACACAAGAGAACTAACTGCACAGCTAACAGCTCTTAAACAATTAGAAGCAAACGTACCCAGAAGGAGTTAATGGCAGGAAATAATCAAACTTAGAGATGAGATCAATAAAATTGAAAACAGAGAAAAATACAAAGAATCAATGAATCAAAGAGTGGGTTCTTTCAGAAAGTCAACAAGATAGATATACTTTTATCCAAACTAAGCAAATAGCAGAGAGAGAGAGAGAGAGAGAGAGAGAGAGAGAGAGAGAGAGAGAGAGAGAGAGAACCCAAATTAACAAAATCAGAAATGCAAAGGGGGACATAACAACAGACCCCCAGGAAATCCACAGAATTATCAGGTCATACTTTGAAAATCTATACTCCACAAAAATGGAAAACCTAGTAGAATTGGACAGCTTTTTGGAGAGGAACCTAAATTAAATCAAGATCAGATTAAATACCTAAAAAGACCTATAACCTAAAGGAAATTGAAGCTCTCATTAAAAGCCTCCCAAGAAATAAAAGGCATGTTCAGATGGGTTCAGTGAAGAATTCTACCAGACATTCAAAGAAGAACTACTACCAATACTCCTCAAACTGTTTCACACTGTAGAAACTGAAGGAATATTGCCAAACTCTTTTTATGAAGCCACAATTACCCTGATACCCAAGCCACTCAAAAGACACAAAAAAGAAAGAGAATTACAGACCAATTACCCTCATGAATATTGATGAAAATATTCTCAAAAAAGTTCTAACACACCAAATACAATAACATAAAAAAATCATCTACCATGATCAAATATGCTTCATCCTGAAAATGCAGGGATGGTTCCACATACAAAAAATTCTAAATGTGATCTGTCATATAAACAAACTGATGCTAAAAAAAACCCATGATCATATCCTTAGATGCTGAAAAAGCCTTTGACAAAATCCAAAACTCTGTTATTAAAAAAGTCTTGGAGTGATCAAGAATACAGAAAAATAACTAAATCTATTAAAGGGTATTTATAAGAAGCCAATGGCCAACCTCAAACTGAACCGAGAAAAACTCAAAGCAATTCCACTAAAAACAGGAACTAGAGAAGGCTGTTCCCTCTCTCCTTGTCTAGTCAATATAGTTCTCAGAGTTTTAGTCATATGTACATTTACACCCCACAAGCATTAGCTCAACTATGTTCATAGCAGCATTATTTGTGATAGCAAGAACCTGGAAACAACCTTGATGCCCCTCAACTGAAGAATTGATTAACAAACTGTGAACACCTACACAACCGAGTACTACTCAGCAGTAAAAAAAAAAAAATGATATTGTATAATTAGCAGGCAATTGGAGAATATGCTCCTGACTGAGGTATCACTAATCCAGAAAGATAAGCAGGGGACATACTCACTCATTAGTGGACTTTAACCAAAAAGTAAAGAACACCCAAACTGCAAACCACAAGCACTGAACAGCTTGAGATCTGAAGCATCTTGGACCTGCACCTTGGAGCCCATTCCCTCTAGAGGAACCCCTAACATAGTATTGATGTTGGTATGAGGAAATCGGAATTGCCTGGAGTGGATACTGAACTAATTCATTTTGGGACTTCTTGCCCTTTCTCCAGAGAAGATGGGGAGATGGGGAGAAGAGAGAGTGACTGGGAGGGGCAGGAATGGGAAGGGAGTTTGAACAAGGGGATACATGGATAAAAAACTTGATTTTATTCTATAAAAATAAAATAAAAATAATAAATAAAATATAAAATAAAGTAAGGATGAAGAATGAGAGCATAATATTATGGGAGAAGACATAGATTCAATGTTTTCTGTAATGTGCAATCAATTCCATTATATATATATATATATATATATATATACCAGCATTTATAATTATTTTCATCTTACTTAATTTTAAACTACTGAAATTCTCCTTTATTAATTGTTATAGTCCAAATTTTCATCTGCACTCATGTTCCTTCTGTTATCCATATTGTATTATATTGGTGATAATATTGATAGAATTTTGAAAAATTTGTGTGTTATTGTAAGAACTATTGCTTTGGTTTATAAATTCTGACTATCTCTGTGGTGACAAATGGTCCAGTCTCTCAAGAAATTACTATTTTATAACTATTATTTTACAAAGCTAACAATGGCATTTTATTTATTTTCAAAATTATCATTTGTGTAATATAGCACTGTTGCCTTTAAACAATAGTTAAAGGAGTGTATATGCTATATGTAAATTTACTTATTTATAAGTACAAATAAATATGCATTAGTTGTGATTGAGTATAATGTTCCATGAGCAGTCAGAGTATAGCAAGGAAAACTGGCACAGTAGTGCAGTTTCAAGGAGAACTACATACCATTCCACTGCAATGAAAATGACCATTGTTCTATGTGTTAGCTTACATGAACTCACTGTATCAGGATCATATGAAATATTGCTTGCCTGTGCTCATTCACTTTTCTTGTTCATGATTATGTAAGTAACAATTCTTCACTTTCTCTGATACCAAAAATATTCTCAAAATGTTGTAAATGACATTGAAGTTACTAACAGCAGGTTAGTATCTGTTGTTAGTACTAACAACAGAATATCTTGGCTTCAAAAAGACGCCTGCTTTCCATTCAGCTAGTAGGATGTTTTACTCTCTGATCTTTCTTATATCATCACTTGTGAAAACTGAGTAATAGGAGATGTGCATATTTTAATTCACAGTTAGGTTTTGATTGTAGATATATTAAAATTAGCATCAATTAGTTGCTTTACAGCTCAAAATACTCATATTGATTGCCTTTCTGATTAATAGGGGTTGAAAGCTGACTACCAGTGAGACACATGCTTAAGGAATTTTAAATATTCTATGAAACTAAGAGTGGCCACTGACATCAATTACTTAAGATAATTTCAAGGACCCTTGAAATTTCTAACTTCTCTAATGTTTGACTCTGTCACCACAGCTACCCATTTCTCTACAAGGAAAATATCACAAATGACTATGGCAGTAATTTTAGCTGTTTTCTTCTTGATTTCTTGAGTCCTATATAGGAATAATGTAGAGTTTATTTTTTTTTCAGAAAACAGATGCCCAACTTCTCTGACTCTTCTCTACAGGAAAACTAAATTCATGGAGAAAACATATAATTTCTGAGGCTATAGAGATGGCTCAGTAGTTAACAGCACTGGCTGTTCTTGCAGAAAAGCAAGCTTCACTCCCAGCACCCGTATGGCAATTTCCAACTGTAATTCCATATGCACGGCAACTGATGCCAAATTTTAGTCTCTGTAAGTACCAAGCATACAGGCAAGTCACATACATAGTGCTCAGGAAAATACTCACACAAATCAAATGAAATAATAAACTAAAAATGCTATTGTTTCCAAATTTAAGATAAATATAAAGCCTAGGCATAGATATTCTGCATTTTTTGTCAATAGTTACAAGGGTTTCTAAGAAGTAGTAGAGACATTATTTATCAATTTATAGTAGATTACATATATTCAACTTCCATTCTTCACAGTAACTTTTATTTTACATTTGTATATGCTCTATACCCTATAACCCACACATGTTTTGAAGTATAAAATGGTTTAGTATATATAACAAGTGAAAAATTATTTTACTTTAGAGCTGATAATATTTTATAATCTAAATAACTAATATTTAGCCTCAGACAAAGTAAAATAAAAAAATCAACTGTGCCCAAAATTATTTATTTATTTTATTTTTTGCTTTCATTATTTCTTTCTTTCTCTTTTTTTTTTTTTTTTTTTTTGAGACAAGATTTCTCTGTTTAACAGTGCTCACTGTCTTGGAATTTACGCTGTATACCAAGCTGGCCTCAAGCTCATGGAGCTCTTCATGCCTCTGCATCCTGAATGCTAGAATTTTTATTAAAAAGAATTATGGTTTCTTAAGAAACAAAGAGATGTACTTTTATTCCATAGAAGTATGCATACAAAGTATCTGTAGAATAAACACTGGGCTTCTTAGCATTTTAAGTTTAACTCTCATATTCAAATATGATCAGTGTCAAGACATAAAGTCTACTTCAAAAATCATAAAGAAAGATTTAATCATTATAATATTCTGTCTAACAAAATGCTTGTCTCACATTTTGTACAGTGTAAATTTGATGAGAATGATCATCTATATTCTCTGAATTATCACAATCTTAGAGGTTGTTAATTTAGAGATATTTAAATAATGTATAGCAGAGCAGATTGAGCCAAATCTGAGGCGAGCACTGGAGCATGTCTGAAAGAGGGTTCAAGAATGCAAAAACTCTGAGCTACATTTGGGCTGGTTTTTTTTTTTTTTTCTTTTTCATGTATTGCTGAGGTATAGGAGAAGCTAAAAATAACTTGCTGTTTTCTTCATTGCAAATGCTTTGCAGAAAATGGAAAAAGGTAAATGGTATTTAGAGCACCGGTATTTAGTATTAGATGTGTTTTGCAGATATGGAGCATTTGTCTTTGAAACTTAACCTTAAGTCATGAATAGGAAAGGGTATCTGCTATAAATTTCCAGTCCCATCGGTTTAACACAGTCAAGGTATATATTTCACTGAAGTACAGCAAATGTATGTGCAGTGTGCTTTGTGAGCAGGAAACACTATGTACATGCTGGAGGGATAAGAAGAGGATGATTTGAAAACTTGTTTGGTTATGCATAAAAGTATTCTGAACTGCACATAGTCAGATGCTGGAAAGGAAGCACAGAGAAAGCAGGCTTGCAGCCTTGTGACTAGACAGAGAAGAGGAGTGAGAACAAGGCTCTGCAAGATGTGTTAAAAAGTCTACTCCAGTTGACAGGAAAAGAGAAGGGCCAAAGCAAATGAATACATACAGTGTAGTATTGAGAAAATAACAGATACTTTATATTTTAAAGTTAGTAACACGTGTACACATGAAAAGTTTTCAGTTTGGGGATTTAAAGATTTATTCTGATGGGTTTTTTTTTCTTTTTAAAGAATAAAGTCATTTTTTAGCCATGGATCTCCTTGTTCAAAATTCTTTCCCCCTCCCAAACCCTCCCTGTCAGACTCTTTTATCTCCATCCCCACATCCTCTCACCAGAAAGAGCAGGAGGTCATGAGGTGAATTAGTTCAGCACCCACTCCAGGGAAGTCCCATTTCCTCATCCTAATATCAAAACAGAGTTAGGTGTTCCTCTGGAAGGAATGGGCTCCAAGGTGACAGTCAAAGATGCTTCAGATCCTAGGATGTTCAATGGTTGTGCTTTACAGTTTTGGTGTTCTTTGCTTTTTGTTCAAAGTCCTCTAATGTTATTTGCAGCTTTATAATAAGGGTGATGTTTCCCTTATTTCTTTTTCAGCTCTTTTATCTTTATTGTATAGGAGGACTACTGATTTGTTTGAGTTAATCTTGTATCCTGCTACATTGTTGAAGGAGTTTATCAGCTGTAGAAGTTCAATAGTAGAAATTTCCTGATCACTTATGTATACAATCATATTATTTGCAAGTAGAGTTGGTTTCACTTCTTTACCAATAGGTATCCACTTAATCTCCTTTCTTTCTCTCATTGCTTTAGTTAAAATTACGAGAACTATATTGAATAGATAAGGGAAGAGAGTACTGGATCCTGATTTTAGTGGCATTACTTTGAATATTTCTCCATTTAGTTTGATGTTGGCTGTTGGCTTCTTGTACATCACTTTTATTATATTTAGAAATTTTCCCTGTATTCCTGATCTCTCCAGGACTTTTGTCATAAAGGAGTGCTTGTTATCAATGAAATCAAGGGAACTAGCCCATTCACCATAGTCTCATAGAAAACAGAGTTCTTGAGGTTAATCTAACCAAGGAAACAAAAGACATTATAATAAGAACTTCAACACACTGAAAAGAGATATTAAAGAAGATATCAGAAGGTGGAAGAACCTTCCATGTACCACCTTATTATTGAGTCAGGGACTCTTCCTGAATTTGGGGCTCACTCTTTTAGCTAGTTTGGTGAGGAAATTATTTCCTGGGATATGATTGTCTCTGTCTTTCCAGGAAGAGGATTATAGTCAATCATGCCACCTTTGGCTTTTATGTAGGTATTAAATGTATGAATTCAAGTCCACGTGCTTATGTGAATAAGTAGGACTTTTTCCCAGCTCTATCTGATAATGTTATTTGGAAGCACAAAAGAGATATTAGATGGGGGAATTCAGTGATTCTTGAAGAGTCATAGTAGAAATGGCATCATTTTGTGCCATTTTGTACCTTCTCTTCTATATTAAGTAGTCAGTATTTGGAAAATTTGTCTACAAATTTAAAAAAGTATAAGAATTAAGTAGAAAAATATTATGTGATTAAACTAAAAATTCACTTTTAAATTGCCCTGGAAGATATATATCAGAAAGCATGTACAGATTTATTTTAATTATAACAAATTTTCTCTTGAGAAAATTATGACCTGCAGAGATATGCTCATGTTAGAGAAGAAAATAGCCTTCATGGAAGATAATGTCAGATGCCTCACAATTCTGAAATGCTGGGGTTGAAGAATTAAAAGATAAAAATCAGTGTTTCTTCTAGTTCAGAAGTAGGTTTTGTATTATTTTTGATATTCCAAATGAATTTCATCACAAGAGAACTTTAATTATAACAATGCTAAGAAAGATCAGAATCATCACGTGATTTACAACTTTCTCATTAAATGTTAGTGAGGGAGACATTGAAATGGTGATTTTTGTATAATTATGGTTATATATATATATATATATATAAGAAAGTTCAAATGTTATAAAGTAATATTAATAAAAGCAAATGAAAATCTTAAAATTACTACCAGAATGTCAAGATCATAATTTTAAGATTTTAATTTGACACTAATTCTGTAGAATACTATCTGTGGCTGATTTGAAGCATTCTTTATTTTTTTTTAATTTTATATAGTGTCAGTCTTTCTTAATTAAGAATACAGTGAAGAAAAAAGTCCATGTTACACAAAGTCGTTTTGTACAGTATGAAATTGCTTTTTCTTTTCTCAAGAAAATGTGAAGTCAATTTTTAAATATACCACAGCAAGCACTTTAAAAAAGTATTTTCTCAAAAAGATATAAAGTCCATGAAGGAGTTCCTTGAACTAGCTTTGCTTTTATGCACAACAAACAAACAAACAAACAAACAAACAAGCAATATATATATATATGTATGTATATATTATATTAGGCATTAAGCCTGTGCACAATGTCCAACACACATGCATTTGTTAAGTGCATGGAAAAATTAAAAATATGTGTACATATATATTAAATATAATTTACTTGTGAATAGAAAATTACCTTATGTAAAACTTGCATAATATGAATGCTTTAGCTTTTTTCATTGAAGGAGTATTTATTTTTGTTTCCCAAATAGAACAGAGTAGCTCAAAACCATAATTTATTCTCAATACTTGTTCAACATAAATAATAAAAATAATCAGACTTCTTTTGTTCTATTTTTAATGAAAATCAAAATATAAGAACAGAACACATTTATTCTATAATCACAAGAGAATTAATTTTACATAGGAAACACTCTAACTCATAGGAAACTTGGAAAATATTATACATAGTTTGTATGTACAAATGTGTCTTTGGCTGCCTGTGTGTTAAAAGTGACTTGCAATACAAACCTAAGCATATTATTATATAAACTTCTGTAGCTACTTTAAATCATGGAACACTTGACATAAAATACATGTTTAGTAACATTCCTTTTCTTTTTTTATGGTGTGAGAAAATACCCTTTTTAATAAGAAAATAAATTTACAAAATCCCATAGGGAAACCTACTATTTGTAAGCCAAATAAAAATTTAAATTAAAAATAAAATTTAGAGGACTTGTCCTTCTTGATTAGATTATACGGAACTTTGAAGCCATTAAGCAAAAATCTCTCTACAAGGATGGAATGAAGAGATAGGGAGGTATGGAGGGAGAAAGGGAGGAAGGGAAATATGATACATTTTCATAGTGGAATATTATTCAGCTGTTTAAAATAAAACTGCAACTGGGTGGTGGTAGCACACACCTATAATCCCAGAACTCAAGAGGCAGAGGCAAGAGGACCATTGTGAGTTCAAAGCCAGCCAAGGAGTCAGTCCAGGGTGTTTCTGATCCCAAGCTGTTCATTGGTTGTGGTTTGCAGCTTGTGTATGCTTTACATTTTTCTTGTTTGTTTGTTAGTTTAGAGTCCACTAATGAGTGAGTACATCCCCTGCTTATCTTTCTGGATTTGTGATACCTCACTTAGGAGGATATTCTCCAAATCCACCCATTTGCCTGCAAATTTTAGGATATCATTTTTTCTTACTGCTGAGTAGTATTCCATTGTGTAGATGTACCACAGTTTGTTAATCCATTCTTCAGTTGAGGGACATCCAGGTTGCTTCCAGGTTCTTGCTATTACAAATAATGCTGCTATGAACATAGTTGAGCTAATGCCTTTAGAGTGTGACTGTGAATCTTTAGGGTATACATCCAGAAGGGTATTGCTGGGTCCTTGGGGAGATTGATTCTCAATTTTCTGAGAAACTGCCATACTGCGTTCCAAAGTGGCTGAACAAGCTCAAACTCCCACAAACAATGGAGGAGTATTCCCCTTGCTCTGCATCCTTTGACAAAAAGGCTCAAAATATTTAATGGAAAAAAAGATAGCATCTTCAACAAATGGTGTTGGCATAAATAGATGTTCATGTATAGAAAAATGCAAAAGATCCAAACCTATTACCCTCCACAAAACTCAAATCAAAGTGAAAGAACTAAAGACCTCAGCATAAAAACAGTAACATTGAACTTGATAACAAAAGAAAGTGGAAAATACCCTCCAAAGCATTGGCACTGATGACCACTTCCTAAATATTGCAACAGAAGCACAGATACTAAGAACAATCAATAAGTGAGGTCCTTTTGAAACTGAGAAGCTTCTGTAAAATCAGGAACAACGTCAATAAGACAAAATAGCAGCCTACAGAATTGGAAAAGATCTTCACCAATTCTACGAGTCACAGAGGAATGATCTCTAAAATATATAAAGAACTCAAGATACTAGAGATCAAAGCCCTAAATAAATTAATTAAAATATGACTTTATTCATAATATTTAAAAATTCTTTAAAAAAGATATAGCCAAAGTGACAGAAGTCTGATCTCTAAAATATATAGAGAACTCAAGAAACTAGAGCCCATAACCCTGAATAACCCATTCAACAAACTGGGCTCAAACCTAAAAAGGAGATTCTCAGCAGAGGAATTACAAACCGCTGAAAGGCACTTGAAAAAATGCTCAATATCTTTAGCCATCAGAGAAATGCAAATCAAAACAACTTTGAGATACCACCTTACACCTGTCAGAAAAGCTAAGATCAAAAACACAGGTGACAGCCTATCCTGGAGAGGATGTGCAGCAAGGGGAATACTCCTTTATTGTTGATGGGAGTGTAAACTTTTTCAGCCAATCTGAAATTTGGTAAGGATGTTTCTCAGAAAACTGGTATCACTCTTTCCAAGGATCCAGCAAAACCACTATTGGGGATATAATCTAAAGACACACATTCACATTCCAAAAGCATTAGCTGAACTGTGTTCATAGTAGCATTATTCATAATAGCAAGTATCTAGAAATAACCTAGATGTCCATCAACTGAGGAATGAATTAACAAACTGTGGTACATCTACACAATGGAGTACTACACAACAGTAAGAAAAAATGATATCCTAAAATTCACAGGCAAATGGATGGATTTGGAGACTATCTCCTGAGTGAGATCTCACAAACCCAGAAGGAAAAGCAGGGGATGTTGTAAGGATTTCCAAAGCTTACATTCACCTTGAATGTACCTGTCAATCATGCCCCTGGGTGTGATGATGCAAACATGGGCCCACCCACTCCTTTAAAGAAAGGGCTCACACGAGTGCCCGCCTCTTCTTCTCTCTTCTCGCTCTGCTCCCTTCTGCCCCCATCTCTGCTCCCATGTTTAATAAACTCTAGTGTGGTACTCCAGTGTTGAGATTCCATTCACATGCCTTGTGCAAAAAACTAACAGATGTATTCATTCATTAGTGAACTTTAAGAAAAAAACTTTTTTAAATTCTTCCTTGACTCATAGGTCATTCATTTGAATGATGCTAAGTTTGCATGAGTTGGTAGGAATTTTGCAAATTTTTGATATTTTTGAACTCTAACTATAGAATATGATGATTTGCCATGGTACAAGGAGTTATTCCTATATTTTTGTATCTGGTAATATTTGCTTTATGACCTAGTATGTATCAATTTTAGAGAAAGTTCCATGGGGTGCTTTGAAATATGTATATTCCTTTTTGTTTGGGTAGAAATTTGGTATATATCTATTACATCTTTTTGGTTTATAACTTTTGTTAGATCCCTTATTTCTCTGTTGAGTTTCTGCCTGAAAGACCTATCCAAGTATGAAAGTGGGATATTGAAGTCTCCTACTATTTGTGTGTCTGGTTTGATATGAGGTTTAAGATTTAGTAATGTTTCTTTTAAATATGTAGGTGCCCTTGTGTTGGGGGCATAGATATTCAGGTTTGAAACTTTGTCTTGGTGAATTTTTCCTGAGATGAATAAGTGGTGCTGGTCTGGTCTCTTTTTATTGCTTTTAGTTGAAAGTTTATTTTGTTTGATAAGAATGGCTACACCAGCTTGTTTCTTAGGGCCATTTGTTTGGAAAGTCTTTTCTCATCCCTTTACTCTGAGTCTGTGCCTGTCTTTCAAGTTGAGATGTGTTTCTTATATGCAACAAGATGGCTTCTGCTTTTGTTTCCATCATGCTAGGGTGTGTCTTGTCAAAGGTGAATTGAGTTCATTGATATTAAGGTATATTAATGACCAACGATCGATATTTCCTTTTATTTTTGGTGGTAGCTTGTATTTCCTTTTTTGAGGGTGTTCTTTTGTGGGCTTATCAATTGTTTGTGGTTACATGGGTGTTTCTGGTTTCCTTAGATTGGAGATTTCCCTCTAGGGTTTTTTGTAGAGCCAAATTTTGTTTTGTTTAAGTCAGGATTTGTCATGAAATTTTTGTTTACTCCATCTATGGTGATTGATAGTTTTTCTGGATACAGTAGTCTAGGTTGACATTCATGCACTTTTAGTGTCTGCATAATGTCTTACCAGGACCTTCTTGCTTTCATTGTTTCCTTTGAATAGTCCAGTGTTATTTTAATTGGTCTGCCTTTATAGGTAATTTGGCCTTTTTCCTTTGCAACCCTTAGTATTTTTTTTCTTCAGAAAATTTTTTTCAAGCACCATTTTTTTGATAGAGATGTGATCATGAGTGGTTGCTGCTTGTTACAGAATTCAACTCCGGATTATAAAGTCTAATGGTTAATCTATAGTAAAACCTTCCTAGTTGGGAGTGTTTAAATTTTCTGTTTGTCCTGTTCTACTGTCTTACATGCTTCATGAGGTTATTTATCTGTATGCCTTTTTTCTCTTTTTCTATTGTTTTTGAAAATCAATACCAAACTTTATGTAAAAAAAAAAAAAGTAAAGCATTCAGGATAGCTAAAAAAAGACCTATACAGTAATAAAATTTTGCTTTTCTCTAAAACACATAAAATATAAAAAATTAAATCTAAAGCTCCTCAAGCCAGGTTATGCTCAGCTACAGATGAAGGAAGCACAGTAGGTCACAGCTAATATTCACAAATGCACTATGACTACCACAAATTTCTGCTAAGCAACCCTTCTACAGACAAACTAGAAGCTGTTTTGTGTGTGTGTGTTTTAAATCACTTTATACACCCATCATCTTTTTTGTTTTGTTTTTTCAGCAGTTTTAAAATTTTTTTATTATTATTATAAACAAAGAATTCACACTTTCTATACTTGTATATCCTTATTCAATGGCCCTTCCACCTCTGACCACATCTGGTCATTCTTTCTTCTCCACAACTCCCCATCCCCTCCCTGGGCAGGCAGCAGGCAGTCCCATGGTCCCACTGACCCCAATATTGCTTAGTTCAGTCTCCACTCCTGACAGATCCAGTTTTCTTCCCCCTCCCTCAAGAGTGAGTCAGGTGTTCCTCTAGGGGTAGTGGGATCCAAGGAGTCAGTCCAGTCACCCATCATCTTTCATTGAAAAAAAAAAAAAAAAGAATGTTTTTGCTTAAAGTGATGAGTGATTGCATGCCATGCTTATCCCTCTGGGTTTATGAGATCCTGTTCATGAGGATATTCTCCACATTCATCTACTTGCCTGTTAATTTTAGGATATTATTTTTTCTTACTGCTGAGTAGTATTCTATTGTATAGATGTACCACAGATTTTTACTCCATTCCTCTGTTGAAGAGCATCTAGTTTTTTTCCAGGTTCTTGCTATTATGAATAGTGCTGCTAAAACATGATTGAACTAATGTTTTTGGAAGGTGAATGTGTTTCTTTAGTGTATATGCCCAGTAGTGGTATTGCTGGATCCTTGGGGAGAGTGATTCCCAGTTTTCTAAGAACCTTACATACTGCATTGCACAGTGGCTGAATCAGTTTACACTACCACCAACAATGCAGGAGTGATCCCCTTGCTCTTCATTCTCTCCAGCATAGGCTGTCATCTGTGGTTTTGATCTTAGCCATCCTGACAGGTGTAAAGTGGTATCTCCAAGCTGTTTTGATTTGCATTTCTCTGATGGCTAAAGATGCTGAGAATTTTATTCAAGTGCCTTTCAGCCATTTGTAATTCTTCTGAGAATTTTTAAAAAGTATCACATTTTTTTGATATGTACATGCATGTATGTAGAGATGAAAGGTAGGTGTCTCATATCTCCTTTGATCACTCTCCACCTTTTGTACTGAGGCAGGGCTTCTTATTTGAATCCAGAGCTTGCTGATGTAACTACTCTAGCTAGCCAGCTTGCTCCAGGGATCCTCTACCTCTGCCTCTCAAGTGCTGGGCTTACAAGCAGACTGCCATAATATCTCAAGTGTATATTGGTGCTGGGGTGATGACAGACAGTAATTATGGTTTGTGACAAGTATTTTTCTTATTGAACATCTTAATAGGCCTATCTTGTGCCTTTATTTAATGTAAACATTATATATATATACACACACATATACATATATATATATATATATACCTATGTATGTATATATTATAGGAGGGAGGAATAAAATTTCTATGAATATACAGTGGGATATTAGGTATGCAAAATTTATCAGAAGGAACATCAAAGCTGGGCTACTGAATCTAGATCAAGCTTAAGCCTAAGGAAAGACAGAGTTGGCCATTCTGTATTTAACTATTTTATGATACTACTTCTTGGAATTTTCAATAAAGATATGTTTAAAAAATAAAAAAAAACAAGAAGTACAGACTTATTCTTTTATCCATTGTTGAAATTTTTATGTCTGTGGAAAATGAGTATGCACACACTCTTACAATTCAATATTTAGAATAATGACAATTACAGAGCTTCCCTTGCATGAATGTGGTCATACTATAGCATTTCTTTTTCAGAATTTGTATTGAGATATGCAGTGTTAGAGATGATTATATGTCAGGGCTACATATTTTATAAGGTAGCGAAATGACAATCAGACCTTATAGCCTGGACTCTCTGTCTATGACACTAAGTACTATGCTTTTGAATCCAGCAAATGTGAGATTAGACATTCTCCTAATGTTCAATCACCATTTTTTTTTTTTTTGCACAGATCTGTTTGCATAAGAGTCTGAATTTTTCTTTTGTATTTCTAAGCAAAAAGATAGTTACCACTTTGGATGGATATATAAAAATTTTATTACTATATTATTTTTATAAGTATTTTGAATTTAATCCTTTTCTTTGAAATTATCTACTTTTAGCTTTCTTTTTAATGAGGTTTGCATTATGAATGTTCTTTATATTGGAATTATTGTTAATTGACATATGAAGAGAGTAACCCAGGGGTTAAACACCAGCTTTTGTGCCATCATTTTTTGTTATGCCAAAAGGTTATTAAACTGTTCACTGTGTCTTACTGGTTCTCATGGATATTTATATTTCAATTATGGATTTTAAATATGTTTAATTTTTTTATTTCCTACCACTAATCCAATTACAGTCAAGTTATTCATTTTAGTGATTGCTTTTACTTATAAAAAATTTTGTTCTTTCTTTTTCTTTCTCCTTTTTATTGGGCAAAAATTTAAAGATTTTCAATACATGTATAAGGATAGATAGCATATTTAACATACAAATGATGTTTAGGTGTATGTCTATCACAGATGGGTACATATACACACATGTGGAAAGAGGAGAGAAGAAAGAAGGAAAGAGAAAGGCTGTTAGAAATGTCTAGTTTCCATCTGACCAAAGAATAGCAGGGAGCTATTCCATCTAAGAATACAACAGGAAATGAGTCTGGTGAAAACAGGACTAAATACAAGCAAATTAGAAAGAACTCATAGAAGATGGTTACCATCACTCATTATTCAATGTAATAAATGTAGTCTGATTTTTCTTTGAGCTAGCAGTTTATAAACAATGACACAGAAACTTATTAATTATAAAAGATATG
Source organism: Sigmodon hispidus (assembly GCA_004025045.1). NCBI lineage: Eukaryota > Metazoa > Chordata > Mammalia > Rodentia > Cricetidae > Sigmodon > Sigmodon hispidus. The sequence goes on along the minus strand of PVIH01020492.1, from coordinate 13,916 downwards.
CCTTAGCTTAGGCTTGTCCCACTAGTTCTTATAACTTAAATTAGCCCATTTATATTTTTCAGTGTTTCCTGCCCCTGTCTAGTTGGCAACACTGCCTTCTTCCTAAAGTCCTCTCTGTCCCCAGAAGTCCTTTAAAACATCTTCCTTCCAGTCTATTGGACACTGAGCTCTTTATGAAAGCAATCAGAAGGCACCTTGACAAAGATACATCTTCTCAGTGTAAACAAATATTCTGCAACAAATAAAACCAAAGTTCAGATATTATCTAGGTATTTTCTATATTTTTCTACACTATATTTTGATATTTAAGACAACAAAAATATCAACCCCTATTACTATAAAATATATAAACTGTTTGACAATTAAAAAAAAAGCCTATTTCAGTTCATTATTTTGAAAGTTACTTCATCCCAGAAATACTCCTGACTAAAACATGGAAGTCTCACTCTTTGTAGATAATGACTTTACATTAATATACATAATTTTAGACAACACAAGATCCATTTAATTCAAAAGATTTGTCATCATTCTTTGCCTTTATATGAGTACCTATGGTACAATTCACATTCTGAAATTGTCAGAGCTTACCATTAAGCAGAAATCTTTGCTATTCATCAGCACATTGCAATCATATTTGACTCTGTATAATTTTCTTGCTTTAATTAGTTTATTGCTTAGATTTTTGTGCATACTCAAATTATTACCAGTTTGAGCTATTCTTAGGTAGCCTTCATAACATACTCAAAGCAACAGACATAGATATGAGTTTTTATTTTTAAGTAATTAACTTCTATGATTCAATTACTAACTATTGGGGGAGGATGTCTTTATAAATGAGTCTTTTAAAAAGGTTTAGCAATTATCCACACTATATTGATTTCCATTCAATTATTTCTTGAAATAAAAAATGCTGATAATAAAATTTTTATTAGAGTCTACGACAATAGATTTAATTTAATAATGAATAAATTGGTTGCATTCATGTTTCTTTAACCAGCTTCATTTAGCAACAACTTGAAGAATATAGTAAAACATGTTATAATTGTAGTAAGCATGAAGGAATAGATGTAGTAGAATTCTAAACTAAGTTGGTTAAATAAGGGGAAAAATTGTTAAATCACAATTTTTTGTGTCATTTAACCTTGTAAGTATTCCTTTAAAAAATTTATTTTCTTGTTTTATGGAATTGAATGGCCATGTATAACTGTGCCCTTAAGGAAAATGTCTTAACACTTTAATACAAATATGTGAAATTTGTATTTTATTATATAGGCATAGTTCATTAGTTGAAGAGTTATTTTTCCAACTTGATGAAATATCAACACCATAGAATTTTCAATGACAAAATTGAAAAATTATAAAATTGAATTTTTTTCATCTTCTAAAATCTAAGTGTGTTTCAAATCTTTGTCAACAATTCAACTATGCCAGTATGTGATTAATTTCTCTCATTAGTAGTACTTTTTTGATTTGAAGGACTTCAACCTAGCCAGCACTGTCAATTTAGAAAACTTCCATTATTATTGAAATTAGGTAGATTTGGTTATCTTTATAATTTTCATGTTGTGGCACCATATATACTGCAATTTTAAATACATACTTATGGAATTCATAAATGAGTGAATAAATGAATGAAACACTTCCTACACTGAATTGATACATCTTTGTATTTCTTCTAGTAAATAAGACAAAGAAACAAATAATATAATAAAGATAAGCTAAAAATTTATGATTCTCAAGTCTCGAGAAGAAGAGACATGCCTAAGAACAAGTGCATATCCCAAGCAAGAACCTTCCTCTCCCAAGCACCAAGTCCTAGTTCCTGGCTATCTGTGGGTTGTGCAAAGGGCCTGGGCAGATCTGTCTGTATTTGAGGAAAACACATCTCCACAGACTAGTTCTGGAAAAGGCAGAAAGTTGGCCAATGGAAATACTTATGCCCAAGATGCCAGATACCAAGGTTAATGCTTCAACCCAAATAAGAATTTCTACACACCTAGAAGAAGATTCTTATGGACCCTAGCATGACCAGAGGGAGTGGACATGTGGACATCCAGAAAGCATGGAAAGGACTTCCTGTTAGGTCCCAGCAAATGAAGATGAGACAGAACCATTGCATCTGACTGAAACTAGAAAAGTAATGCCTGTGGCTGTTGGAAGCTGACAACACAAGCTCAGTTTCAAAGGCAGGAGAATGCGGAAAGACACAGTCACAGAGAACAACTTGTTTGCCAGTCCATAGCTTCCCCACTGAGGCCTGTGGTAGGGCTCACCGCAGATGTCTTTTCATTGTATACCCTAAAATGTAACTAACTTTCATTATTCCAGCCAAGGCTGTGGCATGTACTGAACCCCAGCTAAGTGTAAGGCCTATAGAGTCATTTGATGGTTCTCTTAAAAACCCCACTATGACAGGTGCAAAAACTGAAGCTAGGCAGGGTGTAGTGCATGGCTGAAGTCACCCAGGCAAAAGATAGATGGGACCTAAGTGTGTCCCAAAGCAGGGCCAAGCTCTTACCCTCAGTTGTGCTCTGGAGCTATTTTCGTTTAGTTCAGATTCCTGTGGGGACACAGAAAGAATCATGGAGCTTGTTGGCCTGAGGCACTTGTTGGAGCCAGCCTGTACCAGGCCAACCTGAGCCAGATACTCACTTCGAGGTGCCCCATGATCTCCTGGACAATATTGCTGCAACTCAAAGTGTTGGTTGCACCTGGGGGAGAAAAACAGGTATCTGAGAGCCTGGCTGGAGTCTGGAGTCTCTGGTGGAACAGTATCAAGCTCAGGAACAGCAGGGAGAAGATGCTGATGGTAGAACTGGAAAGAACCATTGTGTTTCCTTCTGGTCCTCCGAGGGGGTCTGAAGAGGCCACAGTGGTCTCCACCTTATATGTGTTTACAACTCATAGGGGTGAGGCGGGAGGAGGGGGGAGGCGCAGACATTGGAAGGAGCTTTATCTGACATGGAACCTCCATAGCAAACCACAGAGTTATTCATCACTTTCTAGTACTAGAGATCATCAACATGGGAAGCAAGAATGGTTTTTTTAAAGGCTGTCTTCTTCCTTTGTCATAGACATGAACCGAGTGGAAAAGAGTGGTAGGAGTATCCTGGCCCTGAGCCAGCTCAAGGCCCTCTGTGTGGTGGGACCTCATCCTATCATCCCTTTTACAAACCTGATCTTTACTGTACACCCTACCTAGTAAGGTAGTCACCAAAGTCACTGCAGCAGATTTGAGCATGGTGGGCATTCAGACACACAGTCAAGCATCTTTGTATGAGCTAGTGGTCTTGCAGGTGGTAGCTAGAGCTAGGTATGTTCTTTCTCCTCGACCCTTATTCTTGGCATGGTAGATGGGGTTCAAGCTACTCTATGTTGATATAATGTCAGTGCACTGCAGTAGGACAATGTGCTGAGGCCCATGTCTAGAGGAAAAAAAATCCTTGTTGGAGTTATGACTGCATGTTCTGGGTCATGCTTCTGATAGCACAGATAATTAGGCTTGAGGACTTAAGGACAAAGGTGGCCCTTGAGAACAGTGTTACTGGGAGTCGGGGAAAGGTTTAGCAGGTGGCATTGACAAGTCTGAGAAGATAGGTAAGTGGAGAGAGGAGAGAACTTCCCTGAAGGAAAGCTATATTGAGGAATATACATCCCAGTGTGCCCTGGAGCATGAATGTAGTGGGTACTGGCCTACAGAGGTGGGTACAGAACAGGGACAGCTATGGAGGAGTCTACAAAGGACCTGAGAAAACACATCTAGAGAGAAAGTGGGAAAGTCTGGAGGGAGGAGAGCCAGGGAACATTCCTTGAAGGATGAGGTGGTTCCCTTGGCTGTGGGGCATGTAGATAGGCCATGACACATGGGGAACTGGAGTTTTGTTAAAAGATGTGTGTGATCTTTTAGCTGGGAAAAAGTTTCTTTAAGATGACTGGACTGGGCTGCAGGAAGCAGGTGGAGACACCAGGCCTTGAGTTAGAATGTGGTATGATGCCATCAGCATGGGAGATGAAAATGAAGACTAGAACATTGTGCTGAGGCAGGGGAAATTGAATGCCTCTGTCTCCAGACCCGGAGCAAATATGATGAAAGAAAAAGGTGTAGCATCAAGGCAGGTAAAGACTTCAGTGGAAGGGAAGAATGTCTATGACCTGGTTACTTCTAGCCCAGCCAAGCAGAATTTGTGTGAGACAAGGCCTTGGATAAAGATCAGCATGCTCCATAACTAAGGGAAATCTAAGCAGCCTGCAGGAGTCTTGGGACCAGTCTGAGTGCCCAGAAGGCATTACCCAACCAAAAACAATACAAAACAAAAACTTGTGTTAAGCAATTGCTATGTGAAGGTATCACTGTTGGGAGCCAAAGTCAACTTAGCCTTATTTTATAAATTAGCTTCTACAGCTAGCCAGCAGTCTATATCCTAGATAGCAAAATACCAGAAACTACACACCCTTATTGTTAAAATAATCCATGACTTCAGGCTTTCTCTTTTGACCTCAGATCAGCAAGATGACTGTCCTCAAACCCAGATAGATTTCTATATCAATTCTACCCTGTCTGTTACTTCCCGCTCACATTCTTTTGAACATCCCACCTTTTCCCTCCCAGCTACCTGCATGGCAGAGATTCTGTATAAATATTGGCTGTAATAATAAAGCTTTGGGAGGACTTGAACAGAGAGATTTGTCTTGTCCTTCCATTCCTTTGTGTTCCTATCTTCCATTTGCTTCCTTCCCAGGTCTAGGTCCATACTGAAGACCCTCCTGGCCGGGGAATATCATAGAAAACACGGAGCCCAGCCTGGAGGAAAAGGTGAACTGATGCCCAATTCTTCTCTCAGTGGACCTCTAATCTGCACTGTCAGCATTGCACTTTCAGCTTTCAGAACCTAAGATTTTCATTTTGATAAGATAAATGGTGACATTTGAGGAACTCTGATTTAAATCTACCAGTGACTTTAACACAGGCAAGGTCCCCAGTACCCTGGGGACTAAGGTTTGTTTCCTGAGCACTCTATTATTGCTTACTGTTACATTTGGTAAAAGTAATTTGGAGACCAGAGCATGTACAGTATGATTCTGTATTGAGGAAAAGCTCTATTTTTAATGTAAGATTTATTGAGAGCATTTAAAACAATTCTAAAAAAAAGAAAATTATGATTCTCAGCCTTCCTAATATTGCAGCCCTTTAAGACACTTTATTTTTTTGTGCTGATTCCCAACCAGAAAATTATTTAGCTGTTACTTCATGATTATAATTTTGCTACTATTATGAATTGTAATGCAAATATCTGGAATGCAGGATACGTGAAATGGAACTCTACAGAAGGACCTGATCCCATAGGCTGTGAACTACTGGTTAAAAGCAAGACCAAATAAGATAATCTGGAGATTATAATGGAGATTAAAAGCAAGACCAGTTAGGAGATATGCAAACAAAATTTTACACAGAGGAAGTAGAAAAAAGATAGTGAACATATTATCTAAAAACTTTTGAGTTGAGGATCTAATTATTAACATCATTTTTAATAAATATTGAAACATTTTAGAGTCTAATAATATTCTGAATATGTATTTACCCCCAAATTAAATTATGCATAAATTAAAAAAAATGATGAATTTCTTTTTATTACAATGCAAATATAATTTATAAATTATTGTAAATTTAGTAGAGGAAATATAGCCTTCTTTCAAAAGTAAAGTAGCCTTGCCTACTGTGTTGCTTCTTTCTGGGGTTTAGTTTATTTCCTATAGGAGTATAATTGAGCAAGTCATATAATATTTATTCTGGGTTTTGTACTGAGTTCCCCTCCCAAAATAGGAATTAGGTATATTTTTGGCTGGTACTATTTATATAAAGGAATGTAATTTACATGTGCAAAAATAATATTCCAAATCTTGTTCTTAATGTCATTTTCTCTGATAGGTGAGATTCCTATTTTTTCTATGCTGGGATGAAGTCAATAGAAAGACTCAGCAAAGATAAAATCGATTTTTGTGACTTATTTAATCAAATAGTGTGTGGTCATTTTTATGTGCTTTATTTTTAATATACATAGATAATTCACCAATTTTGCAATGATGTACTTATTGATCAGCCATTGGAAGTTCACAGTGGTTGAGAACAATCACTAAAGCTGATCCTCATACAGAAACATAAGATACCAAATTGCTAAAAATATGGACCCTTCAAGTGTTGTTAAGTATTTGAATGGAAAGCGAAAATGTCGATTAACTACCTCATATTCTAAGAAATACAACATCAATGATTTTTAAAATGCCATCCTTGCTTCTCACCTTCCTTTCTTTCTTTTATTTCCTTCCTTTCATCCTTTCTTCTTCCCTGCCTTCCTCTCTTCCTTCCTTTATGATTTTTATCTGTTTTTACAAACATGAATTTAATACCTTTTTAAGATCTATTTTTTTTATTTAATATATTGTGTAACTGCTTGCATGAATGCATGAGCCTCATTTTCATGTCTGTGACCCATGGAGGCCAGATAAGCCTTTATGATCTTTTAGAATTTGGTTTATGAAGGTTATGAGTTGTCATATGGGTATCAGAAACAAAATCTTGTGTTCCACAAGAGGTCTAAATTTTGATTACTTCTGTGTCTGTCTCTTCAGCCACATTGCAACCAGGAACAAACTCTTGATTTTTGATGTACGTCCGAAAGTGAATTACATAGATAACTCTGAAGATCTACTCATGTTTGACTTATAAAATACTTTTACCAACCAAAAGATTCAATAAACAAGCAAGCCAACAAAACAATAAATGTCGTGGTCCTTGCTTGAAAATCTGGTGCTCATTGATTCTGCTACAAATGTCTGAATACCAGTGCAACCACAGCATCTCAGAAGCATGCTTATCAATCAATTTGATTAGTACATATTCTTATGCTAGAGTAATAAGAAAACTTATTTCTCATGATAAAAATTGGTTGATTGTGGTTATTCCTGTTTTGACTAATAAAATTGTGTTTGAAGTTAGTTATAATGATTTAAAATGCAATCCCTTTCACACAAACTAAATAGCAAAAAATATGGGCCAGGTGGCACATTCCTGTAATCTTAGCACCTGAGAATTGATACAGGAGAATCAGGTTTTTAAAATCATTCATTCATGGCTACATAGCATTTTTGAGATCAGTTTGAGTTATACGAGACCCCAAGTAAAAAATAAACAAAACGACAAACAAGGTTTTTGTACTGATTAGTTTTGCTAATTACACAACTGGGGTAATGTGGAACAGGAAGCTCAAATAGGTACTTCCACTAGATTGGCCTGTAGACCTGTCTATTTGGGTATTTTCTACATTAATGATTATTATGGAGGATTCAGCTCATAGTGGAATGTACCATGTGGGCAGATGGTCCTTGACTTTATCAGAAACAAGGCTGAGAAAGCCATGGGAAGCCCATCAGTCTTTATTGCAGTATCTGCCTCCAAGTTCTTACCTTGAATTTTTACCCTGACTTTCCCCAATGATGAACAGTGAAAGGGTACCCAGGGTTTGTGGGAGAGTGAATGTGACCAGTCATATCTCATGGCAAGATCTCACTTGAAAGATTTAATAAGCTAGGTAAAAAAAATGAATGGGAACCAGAGACAGCATCCAGTAGAGCCTGGATAGAGGTTTATATAAGGTGAGCAGGAGCATGATGTGCTCAGAGTGGAGAAGAAATACAGCAGTTGTGTCTGAGTCATTGCTGACAGAGTTTGGGATGTCCATGGTCTAGAGTTAAGCTAAGGTCAGGGCCTTAATAATTTCCGTTTGCCAAACACACAGTGATGTGGAAATTTAAGCCAAACAAATCCTTTTCTCCTTAAGTTGGATTTGGTAATGGTATTTGCCATTACCAAATAAAATGCAAACTAGGACAGTGTCCTAAAATGACTTGGTATTTGCCATTACCATAATAAAATGCAAACTAGGACAGTGTCCTAAAATGACTTCTCTTTTAACCAGTAGAAACATGTTAGTACATATCTGTTATTTTATCATTTATGACATTAAGAGGATTGTGAATTCTATGTCAGTCTGTGTTGTATATTAATATAGTATCAAACAACAGTGAGAAGGGATTAATGAAAACAAGAATAAGAAGAAAGAAACAATAAAAAAATTCACAATGGAAAATACACCCATACCATTATGAGATATGTTAGCTTTCCTAATGTTAACAAGTTAATAAGAACAACAATTATTTTGGCAAACACATTTGAGAGTCTTTATCCACAATCTACTTCATCCATTACTCAGGCTTTGGTAGCAGAACACTTCACCTGTTTGAGATTGTGTGGTGGGGTAAAACCATTACATGATGGCCAGAACCCAGGGGAGTGAAAGAGACAAAAGCCCATGAGCCTAAACTCTCTTGGAATGCATGCCACCTATGATTAAAAACTCAAATTAGGTCCAATCTCTTAAACTGTAAGCAAGCTGGGGGACATGTAAGGTACAGTCTGAGAAATCCATTTTTGAAATACGATTACTGAGATACTGAATTATTTTATTTTATTCTTTCTTCTTTATTGATGTAAATCTCAATTACAATAAATATCCCTCTGATATTTATTTCTACTTCATCTAACTAATTTAGTTAGGTAGTTGTTTTGTAATTTTTTTGAGAAAATTTTTATGTAAGGTTTTCAGGCTTTGGTCACAAATTTTTCATACAGCATTTAAAATATTTATCTTATTTCCCCAGATATAAAGGCCTCTGGAACTTTACTTCTCTGACTTCTCAATTTATTTTATTAAAGAATGTTTTAAAAATTATATTCTTAATTATTAACACAATTATATATTTTAAAATACGTTAATGTGATATATTGTATATTTAATAAAAATAGTCTGAAATATCAGAGAACAGAGTCAAACCAAGAAGGATAGAGAGTGGTGACCCATGTCTTCAATCCGATCACTTGAGAGGAACTCTGGATCTCTGTGAGTTCAAGGCCAAACAGAGCCAGCAGTGGTAGCACTTACCTTTAATCCTATCACTAAGGGAAGTTGATTCAATAGTTGAAATAGCTGGGCAGGGAAAGAAAGATAAGGCAGGAGAGGGCAGAAGTCCTTCTCTTTTGACTGCACATTGAATGAGTCTGAGACTCTTGGAGGCTTTCCCACCCTGTTCAGACTGAAAAGTTGTCTGGATGAAAAGTAGCTGTGTTTTGTTCCCAGTTTCTCTGATATTTCAGCTTTCTTTCAATATCTGGCTTCAGGTTTTATTATGTACTAAACAAAATTTGTGCACTACACTAACCTTTATGTAGTTTAATTTATTATCAGTTTTTTTCATAGCTGTACCCATAGTCTTATACATAAATTTAAATAAAAATATCTGTATGTATGCCTAGCCCAATTAATGTTTATCAAATATATTTTGTGTATATACATACATATATATATATATTTCCTATTAAAATGCTTACCTTCTTACTCAGAGCTTCTGTGTTCTTTGGTTGGTTTTGATTAATAGATCCTCATACATTGAAAAAGCAGATTAAAGGTGATATATTTAGGGCTCTTATCTAATTTTTTAAGATGTAGTTTTCTATTTTATTCAAAGTTCTAGGTTTGTGATTTATATTGTAGTTTCTTGTTTAAAATTTTTGATCATTTAGAAACAACATTATTTTTAATATAAATTAAAACCATTCTTACTTGATTCCTTAAGCATTATTTATTTCTTTATATTCCAGAAATAATGTAATATCTAATGCACATTTCAAATTTTTCCTATCCCCTGTTTCTTTTTGAAAAATCTTTTGTAAGTCAACAATTTTTGCTTTCAGTGCATATTTTTTTTTTTTTTTTACTTCAGGGTCCTGAAAACTATGTTCCTCAGATATATTGGATGGCTTCTGATAATTATCCATGAACTCTCTCTCACTTAATGTCATAATAGCATGGTAAATCTGAAATTATAATTTTAATTTTAAAGAGAAAAGGCAGAAACAAATGACCCAAACTTGCTGAGCACTCAGGACTGGTTCTGACTTAAGTGTTTCACTTCCTAGTGCTGTGGCATACATCTACTGTCCCCAGGCAGTGTGTCTGACTAAGTAAGCGAGATGCTAATGGAGTTGTCCTGCTTCTCTGCTGACTTCATTCCTCTTAAATTTTGGCAAAGACTTAAAAGTATGTTTTGTGTTCACTATAATTTCAATGTTGAATATATAGTTTCCAAATAATTTTAGTTTTTTATTATTTTAGAGTTGGATTTTGACATTATTATGGTGATTGGCTATCACTCTGTGAAAACTGCTTTCATGAATTATTTTAGCTTCTGTAGAAATGATAGCACAGGGGGCTGGAGAGATGGCTCAGAGGTTAAGAGCACTGACTGTTCTTCCAGAGGTCCTGAGTTCAATTCCCAGCAAAACCACATGGTGGCTCACAACCATCTATGATGAGGTCTGGCGCCCTCTTCTGTAAAACTGTATGCATAATAAATAAATAAATCAAAAAAAATTAAAAAAAAAAAAGAAAGAAATGATAGCACAATGACAAAATAAACCTTAGCTGGCTAGGGCAAAGGAAGTAGCATAATTATTGGCTCAGGTAATGTATGTCTGCATGTAGAACTGTTTATACATGCTTTGGAACATAGGTCCAGATTCCTCAGCCCGTGTTTCCATTTTTATGTCTCACTTCCTTTGGATCAAGGAAACATTAGTTGTCATTTGGGAACAGTTTGATCATTCGTCTAGACTTTGAAAGTTATAGCTTCTCTGAATTGCTATCCACCCATAGGGGAAAATTCAAAAAATTCATTATTGGTTGGATTACAGGCAACATTAAATTTTGAGGTGGAATATTGCCAAAGTGTGTCACTAGAGACAACAGAGGAAAAAGTTACATGGTTTTTGTTGAAATTTGGAGTCGCTTCTTGAGTGTGTCTTTTCCAGTACTGACTAGAAGATCTTATTTTGTCTCAGTTTTCTCACAAGCTTTTCTTGACATGCTCAGTCTTAGTGTCTTCTTCACAAGTTGTGTGTATATTTATGTTACCATTTTTACATATTTTACTTTTATTACACCTTCATGTTTATTGTAAAAACATTACAAAGATTATTTCTATTTTTGTTTACTAAGCTAAATTATTATTAAAATTAAGTTTTTCTCTCATCTTTACAAAATTATTTATTTTTGCTATACCATCTCTAAACAAGTCACATGACATCATCTCTTTTCATCTCTTTATTAACTGTCAATTGGTAAATAGAATCTGTCACTCTTATTTTTGATTAGTGTTGTATTTGTGAACAATATCTTATTACTAACTACTTTTATTTAATGAAGAGTAAGTAATTTTTTTTAAAGTACTGACTACTGAGACTATTTTATTATTACCTAAAATATCCTTTCATTTAATAAAATTGTTATGAAGATTTTAGTAAATTTCTTTCATTAATACTAAAAGCTATATTCATAATGTCTCACTGACATGACTTCCCAAACATGAGATGAACAAACATGAAACAAAAACACGCTAAGCTGGATGGAGAAAAGCCCATAAATCTTCATTTCTACACAGAAAACTACAGGCAAATGCGTAAACCCAGGAGCAAACATCATGGTCCTTTCCAGGGAAGAGCACATGAATTGGGTGTTAGCCAAATGGTTGAGTCACAATAACATACATGTAAGTAATGTTATGTGGACTCAACAGGGTATATTTAAAAATATACATACATATGCATATACATATACATATGTGGAACAACAATTCATTTCAAAATATGCCATGGATTTGGAAGAGAGCAGAAGGAGGTGTATGGGAGAATGTAAAATGAGGAAAAGTAATAGAAGACTACTACAAGTAAATTACAGTGTCAAAACTAAACAAAACAAAAAAACCGCACAGATAACTGTTTAAATTCCACAAACATTGGTCAGAATAAATTTGAATAAGTAATTTATAAAACTTCTTCACATTTATGATCTTAACATTTATTATTGCCGCTGGAAGCCATGCCTGGTGGTGAGCTGGTACCAGCAGAGGATGTGAGGATTCAACTGGGGAAGGAATGAGCCAGGAATTGTGGTTGGGATGATTTTGTAGCATTGATTGACTCTCTCACAGCCAGAGTGCTTTTTTATTTTTCAAAAATTTAGTAAGCAGGGATACAGACATGTTGTTCCAATACATAAATCATATCATTTTTGGTTTTGGACATGTATTCTATTTTTTCTTGATCATCTTTAAGTTATCATTAATAAGCTAACAGAACAGAGTTATCATTTCCAATTAATTTTCCCTCAAGTTTTTCATTATTGATGAGCAGAGTTATCATTTTTACTCATTAACACATAACCCAATTTTTAAGAATCTATAGGTATATGACAGCCTGCTTCCAGGCTGGTACCTTTGTTATTTCAAGAATGTTAGGAAAAAACAAAAGCCAGCCAAGGCATATTGCCTTGGCACAAGCAGTGCATTATTAAGTGGTAATGATCAGTTTGCCTAATATAAATCTCAAGCCAAAGTTCCTGCAGTTATTATTAAAATTCTGGCATAATACAATGTTTATATTTTCATGTGTTAATTTTTCTAAGAAAGAAAGATAGTGATAACTCATTCTTTAATCATTTTTTTCATTCTATACTTTTCTCATCAGTATAGGTCTCTGTGTAGGGCAGAGGCAATTTTAACTAATTTAACTTTATCTGTGTATGTCAAATAACTGCCTGAGTGTAAAGCGGGAAGATGCTTGCAATCTGAAAAGATTAGCACCTCCAGTTGACCAAATCTTGTTGTCATTTTAAAGTTTGCTTTGTTTTTTCTTCTTTCTTTCTTTCTTTCTTTCTTTCTTTCTTTCTTTCTTTCTTTCTTTCTTTCTTTTATTCGTTCTTATTTGATGATTTTATATCATGCACCCCATCCAACTCAGTTATCAGACCTCTCAGGTTCTTGCCCATTCTTATTATCTCCCCATTGACAAAAACTGCCATTCATGCTGCTCATTTACTTACTGGAGCATAATTAAACTCCCTGTGTCCAGACCCTTAAAGAAAACAAGTCTTTCCTCACCCACACCCCTGTCGGAGGCCAGCAAAGCATTCCCAAGCTGCAAATCACAACCGCTGAACAGCTTGGGATCTGAAGCACCGCGGACCAGCACCTTGGAGCCCATTCCCTCCACAGAAACACCTGACCGAGTCCTGATGTTGGGATGAGGAAAGCGGATCTGCCTGGAGTGGATGCTGAATTAAACCCCCTTGGGACCTTGAGACCTCCTGCCTTTGCTGGGGAGGAAATAAGGAGATGGGGAGAAGAGAGAGTGACTAGGAGGGGCGAGGGGAGAAAAGAGTTTGAACAAGGGGATACATGGATAAAAAAAGAGACTTTATTCATAACAAAAAAAAAGGAAAATAAAAGAAGAAAAATGCAGAGAGTAATGTTAGACTTTGAAATGTCCAGCATTCAATGGAATGTGTCCATCAGATCTCCTCAACAGGCTTTCTGAAAGAGGGAGCAAAAAAAAAACCAAAAAAAACCAAAAACATATGAGTTGGTCATTGTTAGTTTTTTGCACGTGGCATGTGAATGGAATCTCAACACCAGAAATACCACAGGAGAGTTTATTACAGCAGCAGACAGAGATAGGGGCAGAAGGGAGCAGAGAGAGAAGAAGAGGGGCGGGGACTCCTGTGAGCCCTTTCTTTAAAAGGGTGGGTGGGCCATGTTTGTATCACCACACCAGGGATGGTGATGCCTCCTGAGGTTCTTTTGTTGAGTAAAATTGTTTTGGCAATCCTGGCTTTCCTGTTATTCCAAATGAAATTGAGTATTGTTCTTTCAAGGTCCAAAAAATATTGTGTTGGGATTTTGATGGGCAGTGCATTGAATCTGTAGATTGCCTTTGGTAGAATTGCCATTTTTACTATGTTGATCCTACC
>PVIH01020491.1:0-32249 GCA_004025045.1 Sigmodon hispidus | reverse complement strand
CCTCTGGTCAGGGTTCGAATCCGCCCCTCATAGACCCCTGCAGTTGGTTTGCTCAGTTCACTCAGTTCAGGGTCGCAGTAGGGCTCTTAGTAGATTCCCTGAGCAGCAGGGGCTGCGGGTGTGGCCAGGTGCAGAGTTCAGCTGCCCCTGCTCCAGAGTGCACTGGGACGCCGCAGAGAGCACAGGTCCCGGTGGCGGACTGCGCTGAGTTTTATATCAATAAAGTGAAGCTGTATTACCAGGGTTCATGGGGATCAACTTTACTACCAAGTAAAGCACTTGGTATACTGTCCATCAAATAGTTACATTTGATTAAAAAAAAAAGTAGTAGTCATTTCTGTAGTTATTTGAAATGAGTAAAATGCATTTTATTATGTTAAAAGAGATCAAAAGCAGCAAGGCTGAGTTATGAAAGCAGAGGGCTATATGGAAGAAGAGTTTGCTCTCTGGAAAAGTACACAATGGTAACTTTCTAGGGACAACCTTACAAAAATTTGGGCTTTGAGATAAGATTTGGACAACCAGGGAGATTTAAAGAGATTTCAAGGAATGATTTAATGGGGCCATAAGTGAATCTGTGAAGGCAGCCATTCCATTGGAATTGATAGGGCAGTGGACCATGACAAGGTTGAGCTGTTTGATTAAGGAAAAGTCTAAAAACTGTGTATTTTGTGTGATAGACAAGACAGAATGATGATGGCATGGTAAAAGATGCAGAGGAAGGATCCTCTTATCCTGGTACAAAGCATGCAAAAAGGGAATCCTAAGGTGGGAAGATTATCAAAACTTTTGAGTGTTTAGATGGGAATGACAAGTTATGGAAAGGCATGGGTGGCAGATTCTTGCAGCATCATGGCTGTCATTTTTAACTGATTAATGCTGGAGTGATTGACATGGGAGACTAAGAAGTGTGAGTGGTACTGTCAAAGGTATGCTTTGAAACTGGTCCCATCTCCAACATGAATGTGTGATGGAAGGCCTATGATGATGGGGAGACTCTAGCCCTTCCCAAAAGAAAGTGTGTGTGAGCATACCTATGTTTATATATGTACACATGTATATTGAGTCAAAAAACACTGACTTCTACATCATCTGATATCTTTACCTTGGCACTGCCAAAGTGATTTTGAACATTTTGATGAGAAAATTGAGACTCAAAAGTCTAAACACTTTGCCCCTATCTCATAGTGACTGGGAAAGCAGAGATTTTGACTAAGGCAATAGTTTCAAAGACATTCTGGTTACATAGTACTTTGTACTGTTTCTCTACTATCCTTCCTGGACAGGTTACTGAAGTGTAAAAGGAGAATCTCTGGGCTGATGTGACCTGTTGTGGGAGGGAGGCCTGAGTTGGGCTTCTCAGACCGAACACTCTTTGGTCAAATGTCTAGTCTAGAGAGACAAAGGATAATTATCTTATAAGCTTCCTGTGGGATTCTTTAATACTTCTACAGTAAAGACCCAAAATGAGTATCTGGACCAAAGTATTTTGCATGGGAAGAGTGAACCCTGATGTACAACTTTGGACTAGCAAAAGAACTATTAATGCTTGAAGGTTTGAATGCAGAGAAAATAACTTTAACAGCCTCCCTAAACCTGAGTTGAAACACTGACTGGCAGGACAAATGGGCAAACTAGTGCCATGTAGTTTGTACAAGGTAGTGCAGTGTGCAGGTAAATTTCTGAAGCAAGCTTCTCATTCTCTGCAAAGCATCACCTTGACCTAGAACACTCCATTTGCATAGCTGTATTTTTTCTCTTGATGTCATTGTTTGATATTGGATCTGCTTCACTATCCATGCAACTAAGGCTTGTAGAGACTAACCACTTGAGAATATATATCATTACTGTAAGCAATGATTTCCAGCCATCCTGATTCTTGACAGAATATGTCATGCATTCTTTTAATACTGTTCTTTAATGAATACAGTTTTAATTAATTTCTTGGTATCTATCTGGAAATACAAAGTAAAAAGACTGTGCATACTTGCAAGGAACACAGGGGCACTCAAATATTTGTTGACAAATGAATAGCAAAGTGACTTTAAATATGCTAATAAAATAGACTCAAATATTGTTTGAGCTGTTAGACAATCCTCATATTTTTTTTCTGTCATCACATGTAATGAACAAGCAATCCAGAAGCTCAGATACAAACTCTAAACCCCTTTGGGCTTCAGGACACATTCATTCAACTTCACTTCAACACTTATTTGTGTACCATATGTTGTAAATTAATTGTGTTTAATCTTTGAGTAGGCAAGCACCTTCTCTTCTCAACAATGGCCAGCTAGGAAAAGGAACTTTAAACAAGAAAAATGTATACACTGATAATTTCAGAAGATGGGCATGGAAACATACACAGGTAAACATTGAAGAAAAAATTACTCTGGTTTTAATGTCAATAAATATTTCTTAAAAGAAATAGAAATGAAGTAAATGAATTATGCTTAGGGATAAACAACACAAAAGTAAAGAATATACTTGAAGGAAGAAGAAAGATGGAAAGACAGAACTCATAAGATGATTCTGCGGAGGCAGGCAGAGTGCACATGGTTAGGAGTTTGAGTTTTGTTATTGGTTTGGACTTTGTCCTATGAGTGATGAAAAGTGATAAGAGATTTTATGCAATAGAACTACAGAAACAAAAACCAAATTCATTATGTATCCTTGACTCCTATGCTTATCAAAAGGCATAATGTGTTGTCCTATTAACTAGCAAATCATGGACCATGGCTCTGTGCTGCTTGCCTTTGGAGATCTTACCTCCTTATCTTCTCTCTCTTGAGCACCTCATTTTCTTTTTAATTTATGTTTTCTCTGGTCTAGCTTAAGTTCTGAAATTTGACTTTCGTCTTTTTTTTTTACAACTTATACTTAGTAATTTACTGTCAACATCAGTGATATTCTATGTGGTTTGGTTATAGGCCCTTTTAATGGGAAGGGAGGCAAGTTTAAGTAAGGGTAGGGATGGAAAGGAAGAACAGAGCAGTAGGGAATAAAATGATAACTAACAATAAAGCTATTTCACAAAGCTAGATGGGAGTCAAGTGTTTTATAAGCTTCTGAAAAATCTTTTTTTTTTTTCAGAAGACTTTGAAAGGATTTATACTGTATAGAGGATATAATATCCTCTCAGAAGCCATAGGTTGTCAAACCAAAGTCCCAGTGCCAGGTGTGAAATATCTCCCTTTTAGTTGTTGATCAGGCTCCCAATTAGTACAGGCTATTGCCATTGCTCTTAGACACCATCCACTTAGCTTTATAATCCATGGAGAAATCAAGTTGGAACTAACCTGGAAGCTTACTTCTAATGCCTGTTGCTACTAGATAATCTGATGATGGAGAAAAGTCATCAGCAGTTTTATTGAGATATACATCCTGCAAGTGCTAGCACAGGCCAGCCTGGCAAGATATGTACATTGGTTGAATTATGGCATTTTTGTTATGGAAATGACCAATTCCATAAAAGGGGATAGGGATTTATGCCTGATACTATAAATCTGGCCAGGATCCCATGGCTTGGAGTTCATAGGCTTTAAGAGTAAATCAATTACTATTATTTTGTTAAATGAACACACTATCAAACCAACTTATAAATATGTATGTCTGTATCCATAGATTATTGCAGCCTCATCACCAAAGCTCCCCTCTTTTGGTAGTGGACATGGGTTCATACAATGATTGACAACCAGTTAATGTGTAGAGATTCAATGAGTGTGGAGTGCTCAGCTCGAAATGATGAATCTAAACTACCTCTGTTCTGCAAGACTTGGGGAACATCATGAGAGAAAATAGACAGAGATCTAGGAGGATTGGAGCAAAACAGTAGCTTCTAGATGTGACAGAAACAGTATATGACAAGTCCAGAGCTGTTGTGTTTGCCTACATAAGACCTCACAAGAGTAAACCAGTCAACATTCCAGCATGTGGCAAGAACTTCTAAGACCCAGCCCCACCTGCTATTGATGGTTGAATGCTGCTGGCAAAGGGAGAGTAATTATTCTGTTGAGATCTAATCCCTGGTAAGCTGACATTTTCCAGTGGATGGTCCTACAGCCATGTATAGGTGGGCAGCACTAATTAGTCTCAGTGAATTACAAAAAATAAAGAAAGAATGAATGAGAGAATATGATATTTGGAATGGAGAGGTAGAGAAAGTGATTGGGAGCATTGAAGAAGTAGAGAATACATATGATCAAAATACATTGTATACACATATACAACTACTAAATTAATGAAATTTATTAAAATATTGGCATGTCCATGTGGGTGTTATATTTCTTCATGAATCATATATGTGTACTTATAGAAGAACACTTACTTATTGGCAGAGCTGCTTGGTTGTTTTCATTATAGACACTCTAGAACTAGTAAAATTTTGTTCCTATACTCAAATGCACACTTACTTAGTTGTTTTCATACCAGAGTTAGGAGACAACTGGTCTGGCTTGCCTTATCATTATATCTGACCTTATGAGTAAGGCATGCTCAGTTCACTGACATAAGGGTTTGGTTCATATCAGGGCACTAATAAAGTAATATAAGCAGGTATTTATCTTAGACTTAGTCTTTAGACAAGAGGAGTAACAATGAACTATTAGCAATGTACAATTTTTATCATCAGGTAACTTTCATTTTATTTATTGGCAAATGCCAGGTGTAAGAGAATTGACACAATTTTCAAGTGCCATTGCTTTCTATTCATTCTTCAGAAATATATCAGACCAGCTGTTCTTATCCTCATCCAAACTGACAACTCTTAGACATTGTTTAAACTCTCATTTTTGGTGTTTTGTTTCTGGGCTATTTGTATATTCCAAGTTTGCCACTCTCAATCATGATAGATGTTCCAACTGCAGAGAAGTTTCAATCACTCTGTCTACAAATATTCAAAATCACACAGGACAAACCTGTACTATTGCCAAATTGATTCTTCCAAGGCATATGGTGTAGATCATGAGCAGTAGCATGGCTATTTTCTGATTCAACCTCAGAAAGCTCATCTGTTGTTATTTCTGCTCCTATAATTCATGCAGTGCAGCTTGATGATCTGCTGATATAAGGAACCTTTAGCCATCATTGTCTCCCAAGCAACAGTATATAATGGTAGAACCATTCCACAAAAGAAGAGTATCTTTACCCCAGAGGCTCTGCTTTAAGTATTTAGGGCTACAATGGCAATTGCTTCATTTGTGTGCCAGGTTAAAAGAAGGGGAAAAATTGGGCTCTACTTAGAGATGATTAGTTATACTGACATGCAGAAGCCATACCATGTGAGAATGCCCTGATTTCATAATGGCCTTAGTGATTTAAATGAACATCTTCAAATCATGACTCAGAATCACTGATCACTTCAATATTCAGAAATTTAAACTCCTGGAGTCTTCAGATTATCTGAATTGTTCAGTGTCTATCCTATAAGCCTAAAGCAAAGCCTGCTTATTATATGCTCCCAAATATTGTTGAATTAATATAACAGCATAAAGCCTTAACTCCTACATATAGTTCATTGGCAAAGCAGGAAATATGGAAAAGTTACTCTATGACTGGCCTGACATAATGCCTTCAACTAGATGTAAATGCAATATTCTAGAAGAACAAAGTCACAGAAATGAGATCTCTTTGACACACACACACACACACACACACACACACACACACTCACACAAACCAAAAACATTGCAGATTTGCAGATAGAGATGTTACCATCACCTTAGTCTTCAAAATACATGCTGAAATTTGTCAAGTATATGAGAGAAGAACATAGGTTGGGATGGTAAGATCAACTTTTACAAAGGCTTAGAGATATTTAAAAACTTCAATCCTTTCTGGAAAATTCCAAGGCCCCTGTAAAGTGAATATTAGCAGATGGACAATGTATCCAAGAGCAGAACTGGAAAGGAATGTGATGATAAGTCCTTGAGACCTTTGCATTTGTAGCAATGATATTTAAACTGAAGTCTATGTCTAATTAAATGGTCTTAAGATAAAGAAGGAAAATTGTATAGGAGAAAATGATGAAGAATTCTTTGAAGGCAAGAAGACATGTTGGAATACCAGTATAGACTGTGATGAAAGAAAGACAGGATTTGTAACAGTATGGTAGATGGAAAAAGGCAGTTGATTTGGGAGACTTAGTAGCAGATGCGATCAGTGTAACATTAAGTATTTGAGCAATAGGAAGAAAGTCCAAAGTCCAGCATTAACCTTAAATCTTGGAAGACATGACAGTTTTAGGTGGTATAGAAGTTGAGATGCTGATAGGGTGTCAGGAAAAACCAGTTGTCAGTTGGAGGGCTGTATTTAAGCTCTCTAAAGCAACTTGAAATTATTATTTAGGAGCCAGAAAATATCAGTTAAAATAAAAAAAAATGACAAGAAAGCATATCACTAATAGAGAGAACATAGCTCAGGATGAACTCCTAGAGATAATGATTAAAGTTATGTGGCCGCACCAAGGGGTGGATGCTAGCAAAGGATTCATAGATGGAGTGTGGGGTCAGAGGATGACAGACAGGAATAGTACTGTGTATGTAATGGGCAGGCAACTTTTCCAGTGCTTGGTCAATTACCTTAAGTGCTGTGCATGGTTAAGTAAGATGAGAACTGACAGGATTTGGCAGTTAGGAGGTGGCAGCAGTTTAAGTGGGGCACAGCCAGGATGCAGGCGATTGGCCATGAGTATGAACAGAAAGCCTAGCAAGTGCAGGAAGGATTTCTGCAAACCGCTGTTGTTAAGGACTGAGGGGAGGTCTAGCAGCTCTTGTGGAAGAAATTGCAGATGGATATATTTTGTTGCACAGGAACCATCTGTGTAGGTGCTGCTCTTATTGGAGAGGTGGCCAGACAAGAGCCACAGTCTCCTACATCACTGCTGTGCTTTGTGTACATTGTAGAAAGCACTGTCTGTGCCCAACTGCAACTAATTGCCTGTTCAAGTTCTAGCTACTTATACAAATATAGAAAAATTTTGTTGTTAAGTATGAAGAACAATAACCTATGGGGATTTCCTAGCCCAAATTGCTCGTTAATGATATTTGAACATTCTTGCTTGTAGATTTAATGTAAAATAAATACAATGGTAAGCTCGGTCATTCTGTTTCTTGTCCATTCTTTCCTGCACAGCCATTCATGGATTTGGTGTATATTCCTTCAATTCAAGTTACTATTCTTTCATAGAACTTTTAGGTATACTTTTATGAATGTTGTGTAAAATATTTTATGTATAGGTTTTTGCTTTGATTTACTTTCATTTTAAGATAGGATTTTTATGTAACTCAGACTGGATTTGAACTGATTCTCCTGCCTGTGTCATAATCTCAGTTCTAGGATTGCAGGTTTATACCACCCTATTCAGCTTGGATGTATACTTTAATGCATTGTTGATGTTAAAAAAAACCCTCATATGCTAGTATTGTACCTTTGAGATATAGCTTTGTTGAGTAGTTTATTCTTTTCTTCTGACGAACATTATTTGTATAGCATCTTATTGCTATGTTTTTGTGCTCTGAGAATGGGTTGTGCTGGGGTAGATATTTTCTGTTGTCTTTCTATTAACTACATATGTGCTAACATAATAAATGGTACTCCGCTCAGTCTGGGGAAAAGCTCTGTGTCACCATGGGTCTTTTTGAAAGAGCAAGATGAGGTTGACTTTGGGGAGCACTTCATCCTCAGCAGTATTACATTTTATAGAATAAAGGGATCGTTGCTTTTGGAGAAGGGAGGCTGTTACAGATTTTTTTTTTTTCTGTTACAGATTTATAACTAGCCAGGATAGGGTTATTCTAAAGAGTTAGTAGTCCAGGAGTCATTGTATTTCAGGTTCTCTGCACTTTGTGTTTGTGAATGGATCAGAGCTAGAGAACACCGGCTAGTCTATAAGGTATTGATTTTGTTTGCTATGAAATTTTAATGCACCTTTTAAGGAACACTTGCTCATGAAATGGTGTGTATAGGGGATGGTGTCTAGTTCTTTGATTAAAGAGTATTTTGTGATTTAAGTCAGTCTCAATGTTTCTGGCTAAATTTTTCTAGGTGATATCTAGGTGGTTTTACATTGCATGTGATAAATAGGGCAGTGGACAATTTTATGTGGTTCAATCTATTTTGAATGCCAATAACTCACCATGACTCATGTACAAGACAATTTGTAAGTTTTAAATAGGTCTGTGAGTGTGTTGGAGGTTGTTCAACAGTGTTCAGAAGCTCTTGAGAAAACTTCAGGAGATTGGGTCATACTAGCTCAAGCTGACCCTGAAATTCATTACTGAGCCAAACCAGAACTTTATTCTCTAGACCCAAATGAAAAAAGAATCATCATCATTCAGCTAATATACATTGAATGTCTAATCTGGGCAGCATTCCAGGTACTGAATGGAAAAAGGTAGGAAGATCTCATTTTTGCTATTTTCATTATATTTGAAACATAGGAGAGCAGACTTCTTAGGGTTGGCTTAATATTTGTTGTGCCCAAGAGGTGCCTGTTTGAGAAATAGGCTATGGTCTAGAAAGTATGCATAAATGTTATTTATCTTTACCTCTACATGCACACTGTCAGAATTATTATCATGTCACAGATCTCAGGACTGTGGCTCAGAAAGGTTAAGTAACCTTGTCCAGATTATACAGTTGGAATTTGATGATGTACTTCTAAACAAGACCATCTAACGCCAAAGCCTTTATTCATTTTGGTCTCCCACAGCTCTCCACCAAATGGGTACAGAGTATTACTCTATTCTTCTCATGTTAACTAGGAAGAGAGTTGTGTGGGTTGAGTATTAAACATGAAAATAAACATAGAAATGGATTGCTTTATTATTTATTGACATTACAAGTACACTACCTGATAATAATGATGGGATGTCTGTGTTCTAACCCAGACACTGAGAATGACTGAACCTAGCCAGGGCATCTTTACTCTGTTTCTAATTCCGAGAATTTTTCTGCTGTTTGTGATTTCTTTCTGTCTCTACCCTGAATATTTTGGTAATTGCTCCTCTTCCTAGAGAGTTTAGGGTAAAGTAGAGCATTTGCTCCAGAGGGAATGCCACTTTGGTGTTGGAGGCACAATAAAAAACAAAGTATTCCACAGCCTTTGTCTCTGAGACTTTTGCAAATGGCCTAGGGTTGTGCATATACTATTACATGAATGGCTTGATGGTATGTTGTGTGTGTCTGGAGTATTGTACTTCAACAAGTTAGATGAGCTTGTTGGTTATCCTACAGATCCTTATGGTGATATATATATGTATATATATATATATATATATATAGTGTGTGTGTGTGTGTGTGTGAGTGTGTATGTGTTATAGTGAACAGTTGAATGAACCTGTTTGGCTGTCATTAAGCTTTTGGTGTGTGTGTGTGTGGGGGGGTGTTGCCTCTGAGTAAGCACAGTTAGAGAGATGCAGAGATATTGTCTTCACAGCCACAGGAAGAGTCTACAGGCAAAGGATCTGGGTGTGTGTGTGGGGGCACTTGAAAGCTGGAAAAGACAATGGGTTGTTTGGAATAACATCTAGAAAGGAGTTTATCTCTGCCAATACTGTCATCTTCATTCAGTATCAGATTTTTGACCTGACAAACTGTATGATAATAAATGTCTTTGCTTTTCAACCACTAAGTCTGTGACAATTTACCGCAGCAGCAAATAATACTGCTTTCTTTTATTTCAGCAATATTCTACCTCAAGCTTAAACAAAATATATGCAGAGACAAAGGTTATATTTTTGAATAACATAGTTTTTAAATGATAAATATTTTATGGTACATCTAACCCAGACACTGAGAATGACTGAACCCAGCCTGGGCATCTTTACTCTATTTCTACTTCCTAGGACTCCTCTCCTGTTTGTGATTTCTGAGCACAATGGAGAGCAGCATAGG
This sequence comes from Sigmodon hispidus, assembly GCA_004025045.1. NCBI lineage: Eukaryota > Metazoa > Chordata > Mammalia > Rodentia > Cricetidae > Sigmodon > Sigmodon hispidus. The sequence goes on along the minus strand of PVIH01020491.1, from coordinate 22,358 downwards.
CTCTCAGTTGTATTCATTAGAGTTAATGGTCTAGTGTACAGTTTGGGAGTTAATAGAAGTGGGTTTAACCCTGGCCTTAAAACTAAAATTAAGGGGGATACAAAAGGCTGGTTGCTTTATTTGTCTTCATTATGACATAATGATGATTATTGAGGAATTCTGGAGGGACTACTCTCAGGTGCTCATCCTGGTGACTGACACAGTGCCAGCTAAACAAATCTACATAATATCATGAGGATGCTATAAAGTATTAAGCCTTACTTAACCATTCAATAGAAAACTACCTTTTTCATTAGCAATGATAATAAAAATGGGACTCATGGGCAAAGTTATAGTTTGTCTCCTGGGTAAAGCAAACCCTCTTCTAAGAGATAAGAGGAAAAGTCTCAGCCCTCATGAAGAACTACTGAGATTTTTGTAGCAGCCTCTTTGCTTCCTTACTTCATCCCTTGAGGACTTCACTGTTCTTATGTGAGAGATGGTTATCAATATTGACATCTAAGTATTTTTGTGAAGGTAGACTCAATGCAAAATAATAGATATAAAACTATATACCACACACCACTTAAGTATCGGACCTGCAGAGCTCAGAAACCCCTCTGACTATATCTGTTCAATCAAACAATAGCTTATTCATAGACATTTTTTTTTGCCATAAACACTTTGACCAACTCTGCCCAACTTAGGTATTTCAGTATCATAGAAGTAGATGATGGTGGTGTCTATTTTAAGGGTTTGATAGGGGTGGAGAGGTAGGCCTAGCAATTAAAAACACTTGATTTTCTTGTAGAAGATCATTTGTCCTGTTGCATCCTAACCCTACTGCCCTGCCCTTACATTCAGTCAGGCAGTATAGATATCCAGAGGACCTGAAGCTCTCTTCTGGCCACCACAGATACTCACACATGTGGTACAAGTGTCTTCCTCTAGTGAGCCAGTGTCTCAGTCCTAGTGTTACTTTATTAAATTGAGAAACATTGACTTGTCTCTTAGAAGATTCATGTCTACTAATTTTCTCATAAGATGACATTTTGAAACTTAAAAATGCATATCTATCTATAAAAGACTCTTCAGATTAGAAATGTCAGGCCACCAATTCTTGATTTCCTCTGTGCCCATCTCTCTCTGGAGTTACAAGAATAAATATTTGCTTGCAGGTAAATAACGGTGCAGAATTGAACATTTCTTCTACTGATATCATTATTATTTGGGGGTTAAGGAAAGACAAGTAAAGAAAAAGAGATCACCGTATTTTTAAAAATTCTAATTTAGTTAGAAAGCCATTAAAGACTTAGGTATATAAACATTTAAACCCCATCTTAAAAGATTGGTAAAATCCATAAAAGCCACAGAAGCCATGGCCATTATATCAAATCAGGGTGAGCTCATACTGGAGTAAAATGGCTAGAGGCAAAGATATTTTGGGGGACATGGCCTCTTGAGCTTGAAGGAATGACATTTGGATAATAAAGATGTATGTTTCAAGTGGGCAGATGGGCTGAGGATAGAGAATCGAGTGTGGGATATTTGAGGTCCATAGGGCAGCACAGTCTGTTGGGAGAGAATGGACAGAATAATTTTTAGTTTCAGTGATATGAGAACAATGGAAATGGTGGGTCAGAAAAGTGATTGGTGATGGAGAGAAATAAGTGGAAGCTGGTGGAGGATACATGGGCAGGTAAGAGAAGTGTGTGTGTGTGTGTGTGTGTGTGTGTGTGTGTGTGTGTAGAGGGGCAAAAGCATCTAATTTTTCTGTTCAGTATGATCTGGAATTCTACATGATGATAAAATATAACTGTCTAAACTTGAATGACACAGGGTGATGGCACATACCTTTAATCCCAGCACTCTGGAGGCAGAGACAGGCAGATCTCTGTGAGTGTAAAGCTAGTCTGGTCTACACAGCTTGTTCCAGGAGAGCCAGGAACAAAGAAACCCTATCTTGAAAACTGCTTCTATGTCACTCCCAATAACTCTGGGAAAAAAAATCCTGCCTCTGTTATTATCATTCATGATGGCATCTTTATATATATGGATTGAGAAATGAAATAAATACAACCTTTTTCTATTTTAGTTTAGAGAAGCCAACCTTTGACTCCCTTGTATAGTACCAATGGCATTTGCCTAGTGTATTCAATGTAGATTTTCTTTTCATTCTTAGACCTTTTGTACAAAGCAGTATCCCTCAGTTCTTTCTTAGTTTGATTGTTATCAATTTAAATTATACTCACTCATTTTCATGCTATTTTCTTCCATGAGTTAATGAATCTGCTATATCATTTTTGTCTTTGTATGGCAAAATACTTGGCACAATAATATTTCTTGATTGAATGAATGGGAATGGGCACCAAAAATGTATTTTGCAATTCATCTTAAAAGCATGAAGAATATACAAAAAAAAATGCCTTCTGAGGTATAGGAGCTAATGGAAATTTAAGAAAAGTGTCTTCCAAAAAGATATATGTACTGATTTGCCAAATATTTACCTGAATATTTTTGAAGTGTCTAGAAAACACAGGTCTACAGCACTTAGAATCATATAAGATACTTGCTCTCAAGGAAGCACATCATAAATAGGTAAGACATACTTGCTGAAAGAAAAAAAAATAGCATGACAGTCCAGAATAATATATTGGCTTCTTGGGTCAGCAAAGTGGATTCTCTGAAGAGGTGACCTATGAACAGAACTGTGAGTCATAAAAACATGTCACTTATGTGAGCTTCTAGAAGGGATGTTCTGCAAGTTGACAACACACTGAAAGCAAAGACAGAACATCTGTCTTCAGAGAGGGGTAGGGAGCTGGAAAGTTTGGAATGAAGGAGATGAGTTGGAGAAATTTGAGTGAGAGAGACAGACTGTAGTCACATCATGAAGAGGATCCTCAAGACATGAAGAAAAGGCACTTAGATTTCATTTCACCTGTTACATGAAACTTTTTTTAGGATTTTATGCAGACAAGTGATGGGTTACAATTTACTCTTTTAAAAGACTACTCAGGTTGGCATTTGTGGAATGGGTGATGAGGCAGAGTGAGAAGCAGCAGACTGATGTGTATGTGTGATGGTAGATGAGACAGAGTGCTTAAAGGAAGTAGACAAATTCCAAAGCTCTTACACTGATGAGTTAAGAATGGGAAGACAGTAAGGATCCTTTCCAGGCAGGTGCTGCTTGTTGTCATAGCTAGGATAAAACTGAAAAAGATCTGGAAGGGGCTAAAAAAAACCCAAAAAACAAACAAACAAACAAACAAACAAAAAAACAAAACAAAACCAGGAATTCTGTTTTTGATGTGTTAGAGTAGGATATGTCTTGTATATGTGAATGACGATTTCAAGTTGGCAGTTGAATAATGTAGACTACAGATTTCCCAGTAGAATCCAGGGATGAGGCTATAAATGCTTGAGTCTTACAATAAGCATTTTATTTTAATTTGGAGTTGAACGAAATCACTCACGGGTATATCATACACATAAAAGAGAGGGAGGTGAGGACTGTTATCTTGGAACTCATTAACATTTAAAGATAGATGTAGGAAGGGCCTTGAAAAAAAAGAGGAACAGAAGTGGAAGGTCTGAGATGAAGGAGAAAAAAATCAGTCCAGTGTGGTGTCATGGAAACCAGCAAGGAGGGATGAAAAACTGAACCAGTGTTCCTGAGAGTTTGAATTAGAGAAGAAACAACTTGAATGAGAATGAATGAGCCTTATATGAAGAAGAGGAAGTGAAGCAAAATTGAAAACATTGGAGAGATTAAAGAAATATAACTAAGCCCTGGAAAAAGAACTATCTGCTACAATGGCCTTGGGATAAAACATGCTCTGATGAGAGAGATACTCATCAGAAGGAGATGCAAGTCTGTAAAACTCTGTAGGATCTTGAGAAATTAATGTGGAACAAAATCTGATGGTGTCTTAGAATCTACTTTTAAGAAATTAAAGAAAAGCTATGAGACCCTTCTTAACAGATGTTTGATGGCGCCCATCAGTGTCCCATTCTCTCTGCTTTCTGTCAGTAATGAGTCAGCAAATATCCTGTTATAATTGGTAACATTAGAATGCTTGGCCAGGTATGGTTTTACCATTTTTATATTTATTAGAAGATCATACACTATAGAAACTCAGGGTCAATGTAAAGATAAACATTGAAAGGAAATAGACAAGATCATTTAGAACACAAATGTACACAAATTTATCATTTTTGCCTTTCTCTAAATATGGGTTTTTTATCTTCTGCTCACAGGTTATAAATTATTTTATGCCTTGTGCATATTTTTAATTACAATGGAACCCCTTTCTATGGCAGTAAACATTATAAAGTTAATTTATTTGTTTGAATAACAAAAATCTAGTCCAGTGTCCACTATATTGCTTTTCTCTTTATCTTTCTTGGCAATTTTCCTTCATGTTACAGAATGATTTTTACATTTTTTAAAAGGACGCTATTTCTTTTACTAGACTAGAAAATTTCTGCTCCCAATGTTCCCAATTTCTCCGTCTTTAGCTCCTATTTGTCTACCAAGAGATGCAAGGATGGTTGAGAGAGTGTGTCTTCAGCAAGAACCTATGGGAGTGTCATGATTTATTTAGATAGCCAAATGGCAATGCACCTCTGGAGCAAGATACATGGACAGTTTAAATATAACTATGTCTCTTCTAGCTTTGAAGTAAGTAGAAATGGCTGCTGGGAAGACTACTAGCACTGAGTGTCTGGTTCATTTATTTGCAATTGTGCAAAGGTAAAAACCTTCTAAATGCATTTTTAGCATCATACCAGCCTCTTGGAATACATTCACCTCTTCTCAAGAATAATTACTCCAAACACCATCCAGCTGTTCATCTGACTTCTAAATAATAACTCCTTAGTGACTTCATTGCTACCTTAGTCACAGCTGGATGTAGGTCAAATAAGGGAAAATTAGTAGGTTACCTGTATTCTGAACTTGCAACTGTATACCACAAGTATATTCATGCTCAAAAGTCAAAACAGGAGAAAGGCCATTATTCACAGTCTGCTTAAATCTTGCTGTAGGGATAGATCTCTTAAGTGTAAGCTCTCCACTGTGAAATGGGCTAAATACTTTAGTCACTCATTGAGCAGTGTGGGTGGTTTAACTTCTCTAAGGATATCATTAGTCCACTGGCTGCTTTGTTCTTTGGCTTAGCCGCCTTATGTAAACATACTTTGTAATTCTATAGTGTTCCACAATATGTGATCTATGAATAAGGATTTATTTTATGGAATAACAGGAGTGTAGCAGCACTAGCCACAATGAAGCAAAAATACAGGACTGGCTGAGAGATGGATTTTATTGGTGTATATTCCCCTCAAGTGAAAGTTTGTGTGCTACTATAATCACTGATCTTGCCTGGATATGATTATAGAGCCAAACATCCTTTATCACTCAGTGCATTATTCTTTCCTTAAGAAAATTAAGAAGTTCTTTTATATAGAATACTCCACTACCATTTCTTTCTGTCCACATTCAGTCAGCTCTTGTTCTCAATATTCCATTGAAAAAAGGGTACACAAATATGCTCTTCCCATCTAATCAAAATCGCAGCTTCCCAAAGGGTATTTTATTTCAGTTTTGTTTTCTTCATTTTGAATTCTATACTGTGATATAGGCTCATTTCTCTTATAATGAGACATTTCTGAAGGCTCTAAGATGTGGCTACCATGTTAGGACTATCTGGTTTACCTTGTACTTTACCTCTATTTTGGTTGTCTGTTAGTTTCCTTTTCTAAAATCTATATCTTCATCAGTTAATGACATTTTCACTTATGGGATATTGTCTGTGGTATCTATCTAATAAACCAAACTTGAGGTCATTTCTAGGTTAAAGTTTTATAGCTATTATCGAGGTAAACTATTATTGACCTCTTAGTTTTGACTGCCTAGGACCATGTCATTCTTACTCTAATTGAAGCCTTTAAAAGTTTTTATTTGAAGAGCTACTCTCTGCTATTACAGTGCTAAAAAATTGCTTAAGTTTTTTTATCCTTGTTGATAAAAATTGAGATCAAACTTAAGCTTTGCCAATTTTGTCCCATCTGTAGAATAGACATTTAAAAATAACATAGAAAAGGAATATACTTGTTATTGGAACTTTGGTTTGAATCTTCAGTCTGTAAGCCTGCATTTTACATGGTAAATAAAGTGATGCTGGTTTTCATTTTGGAGTATGTAGCTCAGCAATGCCCCTGAGTTACCATTCTCAGTAGGTTGAGGATCACATTACTATGAGTGTCATGGTTATTCTAGCTAGGCATATAGAGCATGGGCCACAGTGGAAGAAATTTGAAGAAAAGAAACCATGTGAAGAGTCTTATGTATCCATGTGGGTGAGAATTTTCAAAGGCTTCAGTAGGAAGCTGAGAGGCAGCAGGGGGGATGACGAAAGAGCAGTTTATGATGTGAGAAAGAGACTCTGTGGTACACAGTTGACTATTTGACTCTCAGATGAAACACATAGGGAGAAGCTTTGATACTGATAACAGAAGGAAAACCTTGGCTCCCGATTTGTCTCCATTCAGGTCAAGGCAAGCTGAGTAGCAAATATATCATTTGGGATGTTATTTGAGGATCTTCAAAGCCCAGAGTCTTCCCAGGATAACATTCACTTTGATTTGTAAAACTATGATCCATGCTAAATAGTTCCGTGAAAATAGTATTTCTTTTATGACTTTTCCTAGTACAGAATCTTAATTAGCAGTGAAATGCTAATTAGTTTACTAAAACTGCAAGAAGCTATTGATAATATCAGCTGAATGAGCCACTCTCCTACACTGGATAGATACTTACTTTGGGATAAACAGTGAAAAGTATTAATGGCAAGAACAGTCTGAGACTGCTTGTGATGTCAGAACTTCTTTTCTTTTCCTCAATAGCTCTCCTAAAATATTAATGTTATTACAAAAAAAGTAAATGTGGAAAATCATAGTTGTATCATTTTTAAAAATCTTATATACAATTTTGGAAGGATGGAAAGATATTTGATCTAAATACATTGAGGCAATGCTTCAAGGACACAGTGACTCAGACCGTCCAAATCAACTGGTAATGGGAAGCTGAGTAGCCAGGAACTGGCAGTCTGTGATAGCAGCCAGGGCAGTAGACAACAGTTTAATGGGGAAACTTCTCAGCAGGAACATATGCAGCAGCAGGCCTCATATACAGACAAAACAAAATCCATACCTGTGGGTGTTTACAAAGGGCAGATAGGACCACTGAGGGGGCATGGTTAGTATGGTGGAAAGCACCATTAGCAATCCTAGCAAAATAAAAGAGAGAATATGCAAGTGCCAAGTGGTAGGCTAATCTATATTGAGAATCCCCTGCCTGGCAGATCTTGTCCAAGGTGCCTCCCAAGCTAATGTCTTTCAATCCCTTTATCAAGTCAGTAAACATAATTATTATATAGTTTACAAAAATCAGGAGTTCAATGAAAAAAATAGCATCTGATGTTTAATGGTTACAATTTAGAAAAATCATACAAAGAGGTAGTAAATAAATTTTGAATTTCTGGTGCCTGTGTTAATGCCAGTCAGATATTATGGACTTGGTAAATGTCTGTGAAATTGAAATCAATTTATCTATATTCTTAGTACAGAACAGAATAGGAAGAAGTTCTATGGCCCTAAGGGAAGAATCCATAAAATTGTCAATGGTGATTAAGATGGCCTAGAGTTAGAAAGACCTCCTGGTGGGACCATAGGACTGTCTGCTCCCTGCCCAGGGAGGGGATGGGGAGTTGTGGAGAAGAAATAATGACCCGATGTGGTGGGAGGGGGAAGGGACCTTGAATAAGGATATACAGGGATGGAAAAAAAAATCAGAGGGAAAGCTGAACACAAAGTAAATATATGTGTAGCAATCATATTTGCATTATCACCCTTGATAAGTCATGCTTATGATTTTTATCTTCTTTATAGTTATTGTTAACTTTTCAGCATTTTAAATTCATTTTACTGGTTTTTTTTTGATAAATACAAAATAAATAAAGAAGAAAAAAAAAAAAGACCTCCTGGATGCATATGGTGTCATTGTACCTTCACAACTGCACATGTGGGAACTCCTGATTTTTGTAAACTATATAATAATTATGTTTACTGACTTGATAAAGGGACTGAAAGACATTAGCTTGGGAGGAACCTTGGACAAGATCTGCCAGGCAGGGGATTTTCTTTCTTTTTTTTTTCCCTTATTTATTTTGTATTTATCAAAAAAAACCCAGTAAAATCAATTTAAAATGCTGAAAAGTTAACAATAACTACAAAGAAGATAAAAATCATAAGCATGACTTATCAAGGGTGATAATGCAAAAAAGATTGCTACACATATATTTACTTTGTGTTCAGCTTTCCCTCTGAATTTCTTTTTCCATCCCTGTATATCCTTATTCAAGGTCCCTTCCCCCTCCCACCACATCGGGTCATTATTTCTTCTCCACAACTCCCCATCCCCTCCCTGGGCAGGGAGCAGACAGTAGGCAGGGGATTTTCGATATAGGTTAGCTCATCCTTTCCTATTGTTCTTACTATAAATCATCTACCACATTTTCTATTGCTTTAGTCTAAAGCAGAAGCAAAGGATCTTGGCCTCTTTGGCCAATATCAGCCTATTTTCATGTATATGATATATTCATATAAACATTTATATAAAAATCCTTTGATAGTAAGCTTTAAGGTCTGTATATAATTTTACTACCCGGCATGCCTACCTATTCATTAATTCATTCAAAAACAGTTGTCATTAGAGTCAGACTTTTAATTTGGAAGCTGACATGCCCACTCACTCATATATTGTCTTGAACTACCTTCCTTTTTAAATGACTGTGGAGTAGTTGCAGCTTTGAATTGATCAGAAGCCCAAAATAGTCTCTGTCCTTTTACTACAAAAGTTTGCTTATTCCTAAAGCAAATATTTCAACAGAACCAGAATTCAACTGCTCTTATTCTTCCTCTTGATTGGTTTCAATCACATACATTTCAACTTGTTTCCTATTTGTCTCCTTCCAAATTAAAACCTTTTATTTTGACACCTTTGGCAGCAAGTTTTAAGTCTCTGTAAATGATTTTGTTACCCATCATGTCTACTCATTCATCCATCCATTCAAAAATCCTTGTTTGAACAGTCTTAGAGATTGGTGTCAGACCTTACTTTAAGGGATTGGTCTTACAGTTCAATGAGGACCCTACCATATTTCAATAGGGAAAACAGACTTCTGGGAAAATAAACACATACACAGAAACTGATGTGATGCATTCAATGAATATGTGGAACCAAGACTGGCTGATTAGAATCAGGAAGCCTTCTCTAAGAAGAGAATATGAGCTGAGAGGTCTGAATAGGAAGGGTGAGTTTGGCAAATACCTAGGACACGCTCATTCCATGAAGAGCAAACGTGCACTGTAGAGTAATGAGCTTGGAAGGAGTTTGGCATGTTCAGGGTGGTGAGAGAGGCAATACTGTTACAGACATGGTCAAACAGAATCAAAGGCACCTTCCTATTTATACTGTCTATGAGATGACTTGTTTCCAGGCTGGCTTCCCTTCTAGCCATCTTCCCTAATGCTGGCTGCAGGACGGCTCCTGCCCTCTCTTCTGCCTGATCTCCTTCATAGCTCTTGGATAACATTCAGCCTCTTCAGCTTTGCACAGGCCTCTGTTTCATTCATGGGCTCTGCTGGCTCTGATTTTATATCCTTGCTGTTCCACAATTGTTAGTCCCCTAATCCTGAGTCTCGCTTACTTTCCTATATTTCTCCATCTCCCTACCCCTTTGTGGATATCCCTATCCCTATCCACATTTCAATTCTATTTAGGACTTAGAATTTTTTGTCAGGTATTTTCTTTTTTTTGAAATGCCTCTTTTTGCCTTAAGCTAATGTAGACCAAGTATCTGAGGTATTAGAAACTCAACAAGATTTCTGACTACTAGAATCCCTTATCCTAACTTATTTTTCTCCAGCACCTTATTGTAGCCTCAGTGGCTCTCAATCTTCCTAATGCTAAGACTCTTTAATAGAATTCTTATTGTTTTGGTGACCCCCAACCAAAACATTATTTTTGTTGCTACTTTATAATTGTAATTTTGCTGCTATTATAAATCATACTGTAAATATTTTTGAAGATAGAGGACTGCCAAAGGGTTCACAAATCACAGTTTGAGAACTGCTGCTAGCCATATAATGCCCCCTTTGCCTGACTTTTTTTTACTGTCTTTCCTTTACTGGAAGGAATAATGACTATCTAATAATAAGGACGTATTTGGTGTTAAAAGCATGATACAATTCTTGGTACAATATATACCATATTGACTTAGCCCATAGGTGCAAAACAAACAAAAATCAGAATATCTGACCCTAGATAATCTACAAAGAAGCCAAGTTGAATTCACAGTCCTTGAAATTGAGGAAACACAGCATAAGTCGAAGAGGGTCCAGAGTTTCTGCTTCAAAGATGGTTAAATGTCAAGATGTAGAAATTCCTTCTACATGTGGAAGAACACTGAGCAGTCAAGCAGAGTGTAAGGCATCTCTCTTAAGGGTTTCCATCTTGCACATGTGGGGAAAAGCTGATATCTTCTCATTTCTAAGGGCCCTGGTGAAGGTCACATTGGTCTTTAAATGTTAACACCTGAAGTGTGGATAGAACACTCTCAAACCTCAGGAGAACTCAATGGGGTTTAGTTAAATGAATTGCCTCAGCCACTGTGATGTGCTGCCCAAGTACAGTCCCTTTCATGCCTGTGTTCTGCTGTCCAATCTCTGTTTGACACCTAAAGGGAAATTTAAAATGTGTATACAGAAAATCCACAGCCTAAAAATGATTAAAGTTATATATTATAACATGATAAACATTCCCTTTGTTACAAAAGTAGAGCTGGATAATGTTTATCATGTTATAATTTATAATAAGATATAGACAAATATTATACTACAGTATATATTATGTAATATATTACATGCTGTTTATTTCATTCTGTTCACCACTTTTTCTCTGCTATGCTTCAGTCCCACTGGCTTTTCCCATCCTCGGTTGTTCTAGGGTCTACCATGTCTCAGAATCTCTGTACATACAGTTCTTTTGGCTTACATATGGCCAGTCTTGATATAGCTGGAGCCTCTTACACTATCAGCATAAGCTTCTACTATACAGTCTCTATAGATGCCTCAAAGCTAGGACAAACTTCTTCACCATGTATATCTGATACCACTGTGACTAGTGCATGGCAGGTGTTCACATAAGGGCTGAGTGATGTAACTATGCAAGTTCTCTTGTACAATCATAAACCTCAATCAGATTCTCTGCTTCCTTCAATAAATCATAAACTCACAGATGGCAGGGATAATACCATAATCATCTATAGATTCCTAATGCCATAGCAGTGTTCACTCAACATGGTAGGGTCTGGTTAAACACCCCATACATATCAAATGACATGACCTTGATGAAAAGAAAGGATTGCTAGAGCAGCTGAAACAAGAAATGGTGTTTGAATGTCTTTGTAGAATAAATCAATTACTTCTATGAGAGCAACAAGTGTTTCTAACTACTGAGCTCTTTCTCCAGCCCCATTTTTAAAGGAAAAAGGCACTCATTTGAAGATAATAATATTGATTTTTTTCTTTTTCAAAGAAAAAAAATTACCTGAGGCTGTCAACTCACTGTATACATCAAAACAAACATTTTGGTTTGTAACTTTTCAAACACATCATCCTCCACCATGTCTATAAATGTTCAAGATTCATTTTTCTTTTATTTGGAATGTCTATTTTTCAAGACAGGTAACAAAATTTATTAGTCTGTAACTAAGGTAACGTAATGACTGAGATGAGATAAAATATATAGTAAATGAAGGACCTGTGCTTTTTAAATATACAAATCATTTAACAGAGAAGTGTCACAGACAATGTCAGTTCAAATTGTCCAATAATAATAGCTCACATGTCATCTTTAATGTTCTGATGAGAAGTAAATTGAACACAAGAGTTGCAAAGTAACTGGCCAAATAATCAAATTTCATTTGCTTCTTAATCAGAGTGTACTAGATTATAGAGTAATGAAAAGCCTCCCTGACATAATTTAGTTTCTTATGACTTTGATTTTTCCCAAATTGCAGCTTTTCTGCAGATTAGGCATTTGTAGATGTCATATTTAATCACGGTTGTTTTTAGAACTAAAATCTGTAATTTCAGAATGAATGATGAGGAAGGGGTATGGAGGATATTGCCTGAGCTTTACAAGACCACTTCAGATAAGATCTTTCATTGTCCGATGAGGCATGAAACTTGATTTGCAGAAGCATGGGATTTGCTCTGGCTTTATTTTCAGATGATCTTCAAGACACCCAGATTTTAGTGAGAACTCATCTCAGCAATGTATCACACTCATGCATGCTTCAAGTGCTATGATCTTCTTTAAAATTACTCTTAGAAGTTGTCATTTGATGCTAGGTTTGGGGAATTCAGAACTTCTTATGACCATATTTATATTAGTGCTGAGATGTTGATCTGATTACTGTCCTGCAAGCTAGTAGGGATTTGTAGTAGTTTACCTCTCTAAGTAGGATGAGCTAGCACCCCACTATTTTAGTGGAGGGGCCTTTGAAGCCTTTTTGAGGTCTCCCATGGGTGCTCTGCCATTCCTTTATTCATTGTTCATTCACCATATATTTATTATGTCCCTACTCTGCACCTAACCTAGTTATAGGATTTAGGGTTCAAGGAGATAAACTTTCAGGCAACCTACTTTAAGATAAGAGTAAGTGAAGAAACACAATGACAGTCTAGAAGAAGGGGGTGAAGTACACAGACAAGAAGAAACAGGGTCTAAGGCAGGGCTGAGCTGTGCCTTATTAATACTGGGAAGACAGAGTTTCTCTCAGAAAGATAAGGACACAGTCAGATGAAGACATCGGAGAAGAAAACTCAAGGCAGAGGAAAAAAACCTCAAGGCAGAAGAAGAAGTTTGGATGAACAGGAAACGGAGAGAAATTGACTTGTGTATGGGATGGAGAGTAAAGTGTGGCCATGTGGGAGAATGAAAAGGAATTAAGGGTCCTCTGATCCCTTATGTGACTTAGGCTGGACTATAAAGCTTATTCTAAACTCAATGAGAAATCATCCCATTTCTATAATGGCTGATCCTCTTTAGACATTATAAAATATGTATACAGCTGCCTTTTCATTTCCTCTCAAACAACAATTACTGAAGACATACAATGCATGATCAGAATTCTATCTTCTGGAAATTAAGTCAAGAATGGTAAATGACTTCTGCAAATATGATCTCAGCCATAGTTAGTGCATAACTATGCCTCTGAGAGTCAGCAGCCATCTACTCATCTCAGTTCCCTAGAATATACTCCAAGATATGTGATCTCTGTCACATTACTCAACTCTTCTATGGATCTTTATATTGAAGCTACCAATAGTACAGAACAGGGATACAAGGATGTCTTACTTCATTTCACATGGCAAGGTTGGATTTGAGTTGGAGAGATAGATTGCTCACCTGTTCAGTACTGTCAATGCAAATAACAAGTACATTTGAGAGGCCATTGATACCTATTAGGATATGGCTGATGGCTCAGATTGAGGTAAATCTAGTGATGTGTATAGATATGAATTCTGCTTATGGGATTCAGTTCTAACTTTTGGAGGCTTTCAGGTCTCTATGAACCAGTGCTGAATGGTGAGATCATTTATTTATTTTTTTCAGAAATACCTTTGAAATGACTACATATGTGGAAGTGCTACCAACCTGGTAGATTTGGCAGAAGGCATTTTGAAAGAGGAAAACCAATAAAATTATGGTTAGCAAACTCTCATGGAACCAAAGACTGACATCCACTCACTAAAGAGATAATAATCTAACTGTCTCCTGTTTCTACCTCCTGGGCATCAGGAGTTGGCCTTGATAAAAAATAAATAAATGCCACCTATGTATAATCAGAAGAGGAAGAATATGATGTTTCTGAGATAAGCTGAGACATAGTGGGATGCTAGCATTATTGTCTATCAAGGATCAAATGAATAAATGAATTAAATGAATCTCATATAATCTTTCAATCTTTGGCAGCTTTGAGAGTCCTGTGGAAAAGTTTAGCTTTTTTCTGAATAGTGTCTTCATTGGGGTTTAAGGTTATGCTCATGCATCATGATGCTGAAAACCCAAGATAACAATCAAACATACAGTTTTGAAATTTATTTCAGTGCTGGAGTTAATAACTAGCATCTATTGAGCATCACTGCATTCCAGCACTATGTGAAGTAGCTTGCCATAAGCACAGTTGCTTGACTTCATTTACTCTTACTATGGTTCATAAGGACAGGTGGTAAATTTATCTTATCCCACCACAGGACTGAAGACATTTTTTTTCATAGAGTTACTTATGGCATTTAGTGAGTAGAGGCAAGATATTCTGGTAAATATCTTAAAATTCTGACAGCTTTCAAAAATTAGTGATGTCATGGGAATGGTCCAAGCTGAGATTTCTGCTCTAAACCATCTAGAAAGGCTTTGTTTCTGACTTAATAGGATTGACAAGGAAATAGACTTTGAAGGTTTATAATTTATGCACAAAATAAGTGAATCTGATTTCACTATTTTGACCTTTAACTTTTACTTTTGACGGTAAAAATTTGAATAGATTCCTTGTGAAATACCATATATCAGCTGGACTTAACAAAGATAATCGAACTAACTTGTCAGGCAGTCAAAATCAGTGTTTATGAAACATGTAACATGCACAAAGATGTTTTGAATCTTTTTATATCCATTGGTAACTGGTCCCTTGTGAGGTATTAGTGAGACTACTTTTCTAATCAGAAGGCTGAGGTCCATCATGCTTTAATAGTATGTTCAAATGCTTAGCTCTCAATAGTAGGCAAGATCTATGTGGGTAAGACTGTAGACCCACTGGTTTGTTATAATGTATAATTCCATTTTCTAGGCAAGAGGTATAGCTATGTAAAGACTGAGAAAATTTATTTTTATTTGCTCTTGATGCAGTTTTTCTGAAAGGATGATCTCAAGGAGTACTACAGAATCATAAAATTAGGGGCTACCCATGAACCTTCCACCTCACAAATAATTCATGAAGGCATAAAATAGTAAGAAGAGAAAAGCCAAATCTGGGATAAGTTAATTTTGTTTTGTTTCTTATTAAGATAGTCACATTTACTTGAAAAAACTGCAGATATATTTTGAAGAGATGAGACTATAAAATTGTTTAATTGTTAAAATAAAAATAAAATGCCTTTGTTTGAAATGTACTATGAAAGAATGGGACTCCTGAAATTTATGATAATGAATAGAACTATTGGGGCATAGCCATTAGGGAGAGCTGAAATTTAGATTATTCAAAGGGGAAATGTTTACATAACTTCCTAATGGGCTTGCCATTTATGATTCAATGGTTCTTTCCCCGTTGAAGAAATAAATTGCATTTTTCATTATGGGCTATTATCTTTCCTTCTGCTGATTTTGTAAGGTTTCTATAATTTACCCTATATTAAAAACAATAAATGAGCTTAATAATGTCTGTAAAGTTCTTAGTACTTTTCACCCTATTTCATGGCGCTATTTAAAAAATCAGTGCAGGCAAATCTTTCGAAACTGAGCTGTAGAGTCATTTCTGTTTGACCTTTGAAAGACCAATTAATATTAAAGTGGCAACATTCAGTTCTTTCTGCTCTGAACTTATTGGTAACAAAATTAGTATTTCAGAGAAAGTGGGATTTTCATATGGTTAACAATATTACAATGTATTGTTGTCATTTCCTTTCACTTGAGATGGGCTTGAATGTCACTGTTTAATATATTAATACTAGGCCTGTGTTATCTAAAAAGAAAATTAGTCATTTTTCCTTGACCTGCATTTACCTGCATTAGACCAGTCTTGTTTTAGTTTGAGAGATACACAGTTCTAGGAAGAATAAAGCAATGAACCAATATCCTATAGTTTATCATATTTACACATGCCAAGCTTAGGCATGTAAAGTCAGATATTAGATACATTGACTCTTACTTCTTTCTTTCCTAAAGTATGTTAGGTTTTAGTAGAGGTGACTATACTGAAAAAGGGCCACTGGGGTGTGTTTGGTAGTCAGGTTTATTAGTTGTCTTAGCTACTAGAGATGATGGGCAAGGAAAAGAGTTGGTACGTCCTTCCACTGTTATTGACACTGATGATGTGAAATAGTGATGTTAAGGCATCAATGAACCTATTTTCCTGGAATCTTCATCTTGCAAAAGTGGTTGCTTCTTATGTATGACTGAACTTTTAGCAGTCCAGTTTCAATTAAATGTGTGCGTGTGTGTGTTTTACAATAATAAAATATTTGAGGCTGGATATTTATAAGTGAAGAGACTTATGTGGTCTTGCTTCTCATGGATTCAAGATCCTGAAAATAAAGCACTATTTTCTCTTAGAGACTCAGCTTTCATGAGAGACTGAGTTCCACCACTGATCAATATTGCCAAACTTCCTGCACAAGAAGCTTTGGCTGACAATATAGCTATAAGTGAGTACTGACAACTAAATACTTTCTATCTTAACCACATAATGAGTGTTGTCTGTAGGCCTCCACAAGCCCCCATCACCACTTGTTTCCTACCTTTGCAGATTCCTGCAATTCTCTTACTCATTTCCTCCCTTGACAAGCTCTTCTCTTGGGGATTGCTGGGCTCTGTCTCCTATCTCAGTCTACTACTTGACATTTCACTTTCTGTCTTAGTTAGCCTTAATTATCTGCTGCTAACTTGGCACACCATAGAGTCACTTGAGAAGAGAGTCTCAGTTGAATAATTTCCTACTCACATCAGTCTAAGAGTATGTCCATGAGGGATTATCTTGATTGCTAATTAATGTAGGAGGATCTAATACATTTTGGGGAGCATGATTCCAAGGCAGGGTGCCTTGGTTTATATAAAAAAACTAGCCAAGTAGGAGCCTGCAAGAAAGATAGCCAGCAGCATTTCTCCATTTCTTTGATTCAACTTCCCTCAAAGACAGGCCTTGACCTGGATACATAAGCCAAATAAATCCTCCCCCCTTCTAAGTTGCTTTTTTTTGTCAGAATGTTTTATTCAGCAACAAGAAAACTAGAACACTCCATAATGTCTCTCTAACTCCTCATTCTCTGGCACTCAAATGGAGTGTCACTTTTCGAGAAAGATCTTTCATAAAAATTTTGTTTTCTATATGAGTTTTGTTTTATTTTTCTCTCACATAGTAGTATTGATCTGTAACAGTTAGTAAATATAAGTTTAGCCATTCTTTACTTTGCTAGACTTTATAAATACCAGGAAAACTACATTTTTCTCTTAATTTATTTTTTGGTAACCAGAACTTACCTTTTAGTTTATAACTTAGCAAAGTTCATCAAAACCTATTTTTGAATTGAATAAGTGAATGTTCATGGAAATTTAAACCATGTCTGGCTCCTTCTTACAGTGAGGAAGATCACTGAATCATGAAAGTGTAACCACATAATATAAGTGACCAGAGAAGTTAACATTTCTGCTACTTACTTTTCCTTATGTTTGTTTTTATACATATCTCTTCTCTGTCACTCTTTCAGGTCCCCATAAAGCACATATTCTTCAACTATCTTAAGAGTTTTAAGTAGTAAAATAGTGGCTAAGCAATGAGCCAGATACAAATTTTGATGTCCTTAAAAGCCTATTATTGCTGTGGTGCTTCTAAGTATGTAGGTAGTTATGAAGTTATGAGTCATAGCTTAGGTACTCTATAGGATTCTTTTTAATATGGTTTTGTCTAGAGGAAAAAAAATAAGAAAACTTAAATTTAACCTAGAAACAAGCACCAATACTTGTCAACTTACATTGTTCAAGTTTCTCTCTTTCTATTTATATCTTATTACAGGCAGTCTCTGACCTAGAACTCACCATGTAGCTCAGACAAGTGTCAAATTAGTGGGAATCTTCTGTCTCAGTCTCCGGAGTATGAGAATTACAGGCATGACCTACAATGCCACTTATATCACCTCTCTAGCTTTTTCACTGGCTATATGAAAACAGATCTATTGAGATCATAGAGTATCAAATTCTACTGGCTCAGGAATAGTATCAATAGAATTAATTTAACAGTTTTAAATTTTAGCAACTATTTTGCTCATCATTTTTTTAATAATACAAAGTAATTTGCTTATTTTTAATAAACATGGGAAGTGCAGGTATGTAAAGAGAATAGAAACTACCTGTAGCACTAGCTTTCACTGACTTCTTGACCCTGGATTTCAGCGTATTTAATGTTCTATCTATAACAATGTAATGAGAACACTTGAAAGTCACATGCTAAATAATATTAAATAAATAATATGTAAATTGGATATGCCAACAATTTACTATCATTTTCTAATAAGTATAAATTTGTATTTAAAGTATGAGCCTAAAGGGACATCTTATATAAAAAAAAATAAAAAATAAAATAGCCAACTAAATGTTGACTTCTTCTTGTCATCCTGGATACTTCTAAATAGTATAAGTGGTGAAATCTCTTTCAACCAGACCACTTTCACTAGTCACCCCATAAATAGGGAATATACTAGATATATTAAAATTCATGTAAGTTTATAAAGTAACATCCTACCCAAAACTGTTTTCAATTAAAAATTTTTAACAATACAATGTTAGTGAAAGTGCTTAGCAATATCTTTTGATAATTTAATTTTAATTAAATTCAAACAATTTCTAATGTTTGAATCACCTGAGATATTTAACCTTAAAGCTAGCATGAATTGTACATAAATATTGGTAAGAAATGAGGTTCATTGTAACGCTATATATTACAGCAAAAATATACACCTAGCATAAATGTTGGACCATAGAGTAATGAGATCTTTAGTACTTGTACCTTCATGAGATATAATCATTAAGATCACATTAGAACAGCCTTTTTAAATGGTGCGTGGGAAATTCCAGACTTTTCGATGTGGATGTAAATGGGAAGCATTTCCTAAATGAGCATATGTTCATCCACTGGAGCATGTGCAATGGAGAACACATAAAATAGAAATAGAAATAGAAATCAGGAAGGGAAATTATATAGTTTCATTGAGAAGAGCAGCAGGAAATATTCAAAAGGTACAAAGAAGTCTCAAGTGTTTCTGTTGACTAGATATAGTGTTAGAACCCAAAATTTAAGTGCAAACCACTACTCATGAGTTGAATTGCAAGCACAGTTATGGAATATACATCTCACACAAAGTATCAAATGCAGTTAGTGTGTAAAATGCATTGTTCAGCAATTTATTTTCAGTGGTGTGGGGTCATCTGTGATTTTCTTACAAGAACTATGCGGGTTTCATAGCAAAGGGTGAAGCCCATTTTACATTGGTGGATTGTTGTTTATACTCTTTCCTTTAAGTGAACCAGGGATGAATTTATTGTTTCTTGGGTAATACAGAGTCAAAGTGAGGCACACTCACCCAAGAAATGAATAGGCCAGCCAAATTCACAGAATGTGCTTCTATCAATGGGGTTGGGTCAGTTAAATGCACTAATGCTTTGGTTTACAACAGTACCTTTGGCATTTCATTTGTGATGTCTTGCAGGTTTTTCTTTTTCTTTTATTAAAAATAGATTTTTTCAGATACTATATCCTTATTACAGTTTCCCTCCCTCTACTCCTCTCAGTTTCTCACCACTTCCTCTCCAGTACAGATCCACGACATTCCTGTGTCTCATTAGAAAACAAACAGAATTCCAAGAGATAATAATTAATATAACATTGTAATAGGATGTGATATGATTAAAAAAAGTAACACACTGAAATTGGACAAAACAGAGACCCACTCATTTGCACACTCAGGAGTCCCTTATAAAATTCTTTCAGTTTTCTAATTGTTTATCCATCTGATTTATCTTGTGACCCATGAGATGCATATGTAGATAGACAAATAGAGAGACAGATAGATACATGGATAGCAAAACATCGTCAAATCTGGCACTCAAATTGGTAGCAGAAATTGACTACAGAATCCATTTAAGACACCCACCTGGAGTTTCTAATAGAGAAAGATCCCAGGCAAAGCAGCAGGTTCCTTCTAGTGAAGCTTCACAGTAATGAGCAAATAACAGCAGAAAGGTAACATTGTCAAAATGGGGCTAGTAAACAACCAACACAACACAAAAGGGAGGAGGTTCCTTTAAGACGGTCAACTAGCATTCCCAGTAGAGAGTTCTAAACCAGAGCCCAGTGTCTTTTTGGGTGAAGCTTCCATGCAAAAAAGAAAAAAAGAAAAGAAAAGATATTGATAGAAATTGCACCAAATGAGAAGCTTTTATAACATCCATCAGAGACCAAATGGGGAGTTGAGACAATTAGCTGAAGTTCCAGACAGTGCTTTTCTAGTCATAGCTTAACTTCCTATGGCTACTCTGCTGAATTCCCTCCCACTGCCGGCACTTTTACATCATGGCATAAACAATAATAACGTTTGTCAGAAATAACACGATATAGGCAGGGCTAGCAAACTAGAAGAATTCTGGGAAGTAGAAGAGCAAAGCAGAGATGCTAGCCAGATGCAGAGGAAAGAAAACAAGAATGCTGCTCTGAGAAGAGGTAACAAGCTGCATAGCTAAACAAGATAAGAATCATGGGCTAGTTTAAGAGTAAGAGCCAGTAAGTAATATGCCGGACGTATAGGTCAAACAACATGTAATCAATATGACTTTGTGTGGTTATTTGTGACTTTGGGTGTGGATCTTGGGGCTGGTCAGGCCAGAAACTCCCTACTACACATGGCCATTTACCAATATAATCTCCACTACGGATAATCTCCCATGGGAGGAACACACTGGAGGGTGCATCTTTTCCAATTCAGTGGAAGTAGATGCTATGGACCACTTTTGCTCAGAAGAACTTCCTTCCTACTGAATGTCATTATCTTGACTGTCACTACTAATCCAGTTCTTACTAGCCTAATGAAATCTAGGGTATAGTTGTGATTTAATATTTGTGCACTTGCATTCTACCAGGCCTTATGCTAACAGACTGAAATCTATGAACTTACTCAGTTATTACAGTGATCCTACAAAATAGGATCCATTATCATTTCTAATTCTGAGCATAGACAGGTTGCCCTGGTTACATGACTAATAAGTGGCAGATCTGGGGTTTGAATGGAGACGGCATGAGTCTGGATTGCCTCACGCCTTCAGCCACTACAGTGTGCTAATGAAATGGTTCTAAAAGTAAATCTCTTGTTCAGAGTACTGGAAAATCTGCCACTTGAGAGTGTTATCTCTTCTGTCTTGGCAGATGTCTAGGGACAATATGATGGTATTGGTTGTCTATCTCAATTTGAGCAAAAATATTTTATTTTTCTGTAAGTTTTTTCCATCACTAAAATAGAGAAAAATATATAAATCATATGAAATTTATCAAGGCATTCACATAAAAGATGTTCTCTGCAGTCAGAAGATTAAGAGGAAAGACAGTGTTCTTAATAGGGAAACCTTTGACTTGATAAGAAGGTGAGAGAGGACACTAAGAGGAAAAGATATGAACCTGAAGAATTGAATAGGTGAAAACTGCAGAAATAAACCTTGAAGAATGGACCAGTTTCTTCAAGTTATCTTTTTTACCTCAAAATTGTTCTATGGGACAAGTATGGAGAAAACAGTTATACTATCCAAGACATTTACTCAGCATGGCCTTTGTACTGCACAGAAAGACTTTATTCCTTGGGTTGATTCATATTTTTCTGTCTTCTTTACATAGCATTACCTGGGAGGAGGAAGACCCCAATTGAGAAATTACCTACATCAGATTAGACTGTGGTCATGTCTGCAAAAGATAGTTTTAAATGATAATTGTTATGACAGGGCCTCTCACTTTGGCCAGCATCATCCCTAGGATGATGACTTTGAACTGTATAAGAAAGCTCAATATCACCCAGCTACAAAACATGAAACCTACAATAGTGATCTGCCTTAATGGTGCAATAGTGGTACAAATGTTACTAAAACAACCAATCAATTTTGATTATAATATGATTCATACATGACACTGACAAAGTCGTCAAGAACCTGACACTAGATATATCATGTTCCTAGGGGAAAACCTACTATTACTGTTCTGTTAAAACAACTCAGCAATAAAGTGTCTCTTTGAGACATATTGCTATACACATAAATTAATTCCTTCACCAATTCACATCAGAAGGCTTCTCCTGGCAGTAGATGATAATTAACATAGAGATCTACAACTTTTCAATGTACAAAGTAAGAGACTTTAGAATACTCAGTCTTAAAAGTTAAGTTTTTATCAAGTTTATTTTTTATTTGTTTTTTTTTTTTTTTTTTTTTTTTTTTTTTTTTT
>PVIH01020490.1:0-32257 GCA_004025045.1 Sigmodon hispidus | reverse complement strand
AAAAAAAAAAAAAAAAAAAAAAAAAAAAAAAAAAAAAAAAAAAAAAAAAAAAAAAAAAAAAAAAAAAAAAAGAATAAAAAGCCATCTTTTTTTTTTTAAACTTTATTTATTTATTTATTTGCCTTGGTGTTTTGCCTGGAACTGGAACTACAGACAGTTGTTAGCTGCCATGTGGGTGCTGGGAATCGAACCCCGGTCGTCTGGAAGAGCAGATGGTGCTCTTAACCCCTGAGCCATCTCTCCAGCCCCAAAAAAGCCATCTTTTACTGCCTTGGCTTTGTGCGAAGCATGATGTAAAGGCTGTGGAGTGCCGTCCTCCATCGGATGCTTGCCCTTCCCTTAGCTCTGTGCTCAGGCCCTGAATCTGGAGAAAAAGCCTCCAGCTACTCACTCACCCTGGAAGAGTCCTCTTCCCCTCTCCAAGAGAATCATCCAGGAGCAACCCCAGCCGTGCTTGACTTTGCTTAACTTTGTAAATCCTTGACAGCCAGCTTTATGTGCTTTTAATCTACTATCTAGAAATGAGAGCAAGTTGATACTGTCACATTTCTGGATGCTTCACATTCGAACAACTTCGGCAGCCTCACGGCTTTTAGTCCGTTATTTTTTTTTTTTCCTCACAAAACATGGGTTAGCAAAACCAAACAAATAGGAAAAAAAAAAATTAAACTCCTCACAGCCAAAACCGCTGATGCCAAATTTCAGGCTCCAGACAAGCCAATTTATAAATAAACATGCTCTAGAGCATGCTGGGAAAAGCAGTGGAGGCTGCTGGAGTCAGAAGATGGGAGCTGGGGCCTCAGCAGTCCTGAGTTGCTGTGTGACATGTCACTGAACTTCTCTGGGCTTGTTTCCACGTCTATGAAATGGGAGAGACAGTATAGTTGGTCCAAGTAGAGGCCTTAGCGCTGGCCCTCACTTAGTTATTTCCAGTTCACACAGCAATTTGAACCAAAACATCCCTTTCTCATCCTGACAAGAAGACCACATTGTTCTAGTTGGTTCAAGACTTTCCTGGTTCTGCTCCCTAAA
Organism: Sigmodon hispidus; assembly: GCA_004025045.1. Taxonomy (NCBI): domain Eukaryota; kingdom Metazoa; phylum Chordata; class Mammalia; order Rodentia; family Cricetidae; genus Sigmodon; species Sigmodon hispidus. The sequence continues at coordinate 31,225 of PVIH01020490.1, read as the reverse complement.
AGTCCTGCTTCTCAGGAGGTTCTTTGATCCCAGGCACTGGAGACACATTATCTCTGGGATCTCCCATCCCATTGGCTGCAGGAATAATGTTAACGAAGTCAAGCACTTTTGGGTATAGTCAGGAGCCTTGCTGATCCACATATGTCTGGACAGTATCAGCAGTATAAGATAGTCATTGTCAGAGTCAGTGTGAGATACTCAGGCCCACTCACTCCAGACACACTAAGTCAGAACATATGTTTGAACAGCCTCAGGGATTTATGGGAAGCAATTTTAATTATGGAATCACAGCCACTGGAGACGCTCTGTTTTCCCCATTTCTCAGATGAAGAAATTGAGACTCAGATAGATGACTTATTTCTTCATCATGTGTGCCATGAACCAAGTGTCCTGTCCTAGCTCTCACATAGCTAGTAAGACAAGCCCCAAACCCAGGTCTTCAAAATCTCATTTGAAATTATTCTCTGTGTACCCCAGAGCAGTGTAGATCCATATGGTCGCAGTATAACAGAGAACCTCACAGTCACAGAGTGACATAGAAACAGATTACAGATTCTGACAGAATGCCCCTGGCCCACGGAGACCCTCACTTAGGTGCACAGACTTCCAATCCTCATTCTTGGCTCCTGAAGCTGTGTGCGCTTCTTCCAGTGATGGACACATCCCCACGATCACGCAGATGTTCTGCTGCCGCCGCCATCTCCTTCATCTCCATCTGCTTTAGCAACAGGACCACAGGAAGAAAGCACCCTGGATGAGCAAGCCATGATTGCTGCTGCTGCTGCTGCGGATGGTGACTATGACAACGACATCATCAATGATGGATGACAGTGAATGATGATAGCAATGGGGATGACTATGACAATAACTGATAACAATAACAATGATGACAATGATGATGACATGACAATGTTGACGATGATGATGACATGACAATGTTGACGATGACAATAAATGATGATGATGACTTAAGACATTTATTTTATGTGTATGAGTGTTATGCCTGTACATCATGTCTGTTTGGGTACCAGGTGCATGCCTGGTATCTGTTGAGACTGAAAGAGTTACAGAGGGTTGTGAGCTACCATGTGGGTGCTGGGAACAGAACCCAGGTCCTCTTGCAAGGGCAGCCAGCACCCTTAACCACTGAGCCACCTTTCCAGTCTGCTTCTGGAAGGAGGGGTCTCTACTTGAACTGCTAAAACCAAAGAGGGATTCTCTGGAAGGTGGGAGCTGTTTTCTTTTTCTAATATTCACAGAACATTTTCTATATCAGATCCCAAAGGACAGCTAGATGATACCCAATGTGCTCCACAGAACTGAATGCTCTGAAAATGAGGCCTCTGGCTGCAGGCCTGGGCTGTGAAATGCCTCAGTGAGGGGAAGGGCCTTGCCACTGCCTCCACACACGCTGTAGCAAGTGTGCGCACTAAATAAATAAATGTAATTTAAAAAAAAATAAATTTCATTAGCTATTCTCAGACCTTTGGGTTTGAATCCTTACTTCCATGTTTATAAACACCCCGTGATTTGATGTAGTGCCTCAGAAGAGGCATGTCATCCTGCCCAGCTTAGAAAAGCCAGGAAACTTTCAAAACAACAACAGATTTGGTTTCCCTGATGACCTGCCCTATGGTCTGTTTCAAATAGATTCTAATTTTTACTTCTGCTTTTCTGAGGTCCTGGGGGCGGGTGTGGGTGTGTCAATGTTTTACCAATGAGATATCTCCAGCCCTAGTCACCACTGAGAATTCATTCACAGAGATATAATGCTATTGGCCCACCCTTGCCTGACTCCATTCTCTCAAGGCCAAAGAGCCTCCCCCAGGGCTGTCTCTTCCCCAGGACTCCACAGCTGCTGATCTCTCTCTCTGTTCCTCAGGTCTCCTCCCCAAAGCCTGACAGGGACTGAAATCCCTCCTTGTTTCACTCAGCCTCTCCAGCCCCAGAGAAACCGAAATGAATAACTCTGGGCAAAGGTGAAGCCTATAGCTAACAACCCCTGCCTGAGGCAAGGTAGAAACTATAGAAATCATGGGGACCTGAGGAAAGGTTAGAACACCTCAGCCTGGAATCTGAAGCTTCTCACCAACTGAGAAGCTAGAAGTCCAGCATTTCCTGTAAAAGCTGCTGATGAGGTAATATTCCCTTTACATAGGGATAGTTTATGCTGAAGCAATAGACTGTGGTCTGAATACATGTGGCCTTAGGTAAGCTTTCATCGCTTTCTTCAGATATCCCCGAGATTCTAAAACATAAATGAATAAACTGCTCACTGTGGCGAAAGAGATGGCCCTGTGGTAAAGTGCGAGACTCTTCTCATGCTCTGTTAGCCCTCTCTCAGTCAAGGGCTCCAGGGGTTCTTCGTCTACTGAAGTTTAACCTCCCAGCCAGGAAGGGGAATGTGTCTCAGCTTCAAGAGTCTTGAGGCCTCATCGTGTGGCTAGGCTCTGGCCTTCGAGGCAGGAACTGTTGTCATTGGGAACACACAGCTTGAAGACTGCAGCCTGTGACTGAGCAGCCTACAGGATGGCTCTCCTGTCTAGTCTCTCCACCTTGTAGTTTTATACAAGGGAAAGTGAAGCTTGATGAAGTGACCTGCCCAGCATCTGGGGGGTGAGGGGGGGGGAGCCCTGCCTACTGACACCAAAGCAGGGACAGCAACAGGGCCTGACCCCATTTCTGGCGCCTCAGAACCTCTGTCTTACACCAGCTTAGCAGGAAGGTGAGATGACACCCCCGGCCACATCGGGTTTCTGGGGAGGGCCAAACACCCCTCAGTGTTTGGAACCCATGCACCCTCATCGAGCGCTGGCTGCCATTTTTATTATTAATTAATGACCGGTCACACTCATCCCTTATCCCAAGGTGGAGAAGGGACTTTTCATTGCTTTCAGCTACTTCTTCCAGAGGAGAGGTTCTGCTTTGCTGACTGCCTGCAGCTTTCTCTCAGATACCCCTGGCGTTAATCCAGAGTTACCAAAGACATGTCCATCCCATCAGGGGCAGCTTTTGGCTCTCAGTGCTCTGAGAAAGGTATCTAAGCATTTAGTCACCATTGATTTTTGCCTCCGTCTGTAATCTTGGAAGGTAGGAGCATGAGGATGATGGGTTCAAGGCTAGCCTGGGCCACACAAAGACAATAGTGAGCGTCTATACCTGAAATCTCTTTTTCTCTCATTCTTTAGGGATGGAGGAGAGAGAGTTTGGTACCTAGGATGTTCTATTTGTAAACCAGATAAGTCGCCGAGCTGATTTTTTTTTCTCTCTTTAAAAATTCAATTTTGTTAATTATTACAAATTCTATTCAGAAACAGATTAAAAGATTGGGGGGTGGAATGGTGCATGCCTTTAATCCCAGCACTCTGAGGCAGAGGCAGGTGGGTCCCTGAGTTCAAGGCCAGTTGGAGGCCAGCCTGATCTACAGTAGAGTGAGTTCTAGGACAGTGATGTCTACACAGAGAAAGTCTTCAAAACCCCCTCCTCAAAAAAAAAAAAAAGAAAAGAAAAGAAAAGAAAGAAAAGAAAAGAAAAAAGAAAGATTCAGACTGCATTGTGGTTTGGTGGTTGACACTTCCCTAGAGTATGAGACTCCGAAATAAAAGTATAAGCAAATGAACAAAACAAAGATAATAACCAAACATGGTGCCTAAATGGCACAGGACAGGTGCTTCAGTAGATAAGGTGATGAGATGAACGTGGGCCTGACGTCTCTTCTCCTTGTCAGAGCAGCCCCCGCCCCAACCACCCCCATATTATAATGGGAAGAAACAGCCTGGAAAGCCTTCAGGTTCTTTCAAGGTCATAGAAGGCGCTGTGAGCTCGTGGGATGGGTTGTTGGAGGAGCTGTGGGGTGGGCCTCAGGCGGAGAGAAGAGACAAGGTAAGGCCTGGTGCCTAGCTGCAGAAGATGCAGGAACCAGACTTAGGACTCTCCTCCCCCTGCGCCTGCCTCCCCTTCTTCAGGAGCACAGGAAGTCGATGGCCCTGGCCACGCCCAGCCAGGACAAGGGAGGCTTCTTCCCATGCACAGAGCCCACAAGCCTGGGCTGCCAGGTTTTTGGTTCCTGAACATAAAATTGAGTCTCAATCCTCAGCACCCAAATACATGACTCATGGGCACTGTGCTTCCCAGAGAACAGGCGTAAAACCAAGAAAGGCAGAGTGCCCGCAGTGAACATATCACTTTCCAGAATCCTCTTTCTCTTCAGGTCCCAGTTTCTGGGGAAATCTGCTATGCTAGAGGAAGGGGTGGGGGGTCTTGTTTTGTCACTGAGAACCAGACACCCAAAGGCTACTGTGGTAGTTTGAATGTAATTGGCCCCATAAATTCACAAGGACCGCCACTATTGGGAGCTGTGGCCTTGTTGAAGTAGACATGGCCTGTTGAAGGACAGGTGACACTGTGGAGCAGGCTTTAAGGTCTCTTTTGCTTAAGTTTCACTCAGTGTCATAGACACTCTCTGTTACCTGATCAAGATGCCGCCAGCTCCACATCTGCTCCTCACCATGATGACAATGGGCTGAACCTCTGAAACTGTAAACAAGCCACCCCCCAAATTAAATGTTTTCCTTATAAGAGTTGCTGTGGTGATAGTGTCTCTTCACAGCTGTAGAAACACAAAAACAGTTACCAAGCAGGCCCTGTGAGGCGGACCTCAAAAAATGAGGGGAAAGCAGTGGGCTGGAGGGATGGCCCAGAGGCTATAAGCTCTGGCTGCTCTTCCTCGGGTCCTGAGTTCAATTCCCAACAACCACATGGTGGCTCACAACTATCTAGAATGAGATCTGGTGCCCTTTTCTGGCCTGCAGGCAGTCAGAGCATTATATACATAATAATAAATACATTTTTTCTTTCTTCTTTTTTTAAGCAGGAGATCTCTGCAGGCCCCCTCAAGGTTCCTCCCATTCCTGCTTGTCTCCTATCGCTAAAGGAAGCCCCACGGTCACTTCCATCTTGTCTTCATCTTGCCCAGCTGTGTAGAAGTGTCAGCGAGCAATTAGGTAGGTCTCTTGTTTTCCCAGTCTCCCCAGAGCTCATCAGCTTGGCAAGGCAGTGCCCCCACTCTTGCCTCTGCCCCCACGCTTAATGAAAGGATTCCTCTGTAGCACTTTTCAGCTCTCAAAACACTTCCACGCATTCCAGTCTTAAAGACAGGGCAAGTGGGAGTGAGGCGCATGCTCGGGGCACGGTCACACGGCGCATGCTCAGATGCGGTCACACGCACCCTCTCCAGCATGCTGCAGTACTCAGCATAAATACAATCATAATTCATGTTGGCCTTGTTTTCAAAGCATTTCTTTATTATTGTGATGTCTCATATGATCACCACAGGTCTCTTTTGAGGTCGGCAGGATAGGGATTGACATCCCGCTTTTTTCCATCTTTTTGTGTGTGTGCTTGTGGCTACAGGTATAGGCGTACATGTGCCATAGTATATGTGGTAGTCACAGGACAACTTGCAAGAGTCAGCGCCCGCCTCCTACATGTGGGTCACAGGGATTGAACTCAAGTCTTCAGGATTAGCAGCAAGCACCTTTACCCATTAAGCCATCTTGCCTGCCCAGCATCCTACCTTTTAAGGTTAGCAGTGCTGAGGGTCAAAACAAGGACTTTGAATATGCTATACAATTTATATATTAAAAAAGAAACATTGCTAGGGGTTGGGGAGATGATTCAGCAGTTAAGAACACTTCCTGTTCTTGCAGAGGACCAGAATTCAGTTCACAGAATTCACATCGAGCAGGTCATAATCTGTAACTCCAGCTCCAGGGCACCTAATGCAAGATTCTGATTTCTGGGTGCACACACACACACACACATACACACACACACACACACACACACACAGAGAGAGAGAGAGAGAGAGAGAGAGAGAGAGAGAGACATGCCTACATGCCTGTCATTCAAGCACTTAGGAGGTAACCCAGCCTCAGCTACATATTGAATTCATTGTGACTACATGAGACCATCTCAAACAAAGACAACAGACATTTCAGGGCATGGTAACACGTGCCTAAAGCCAAATGCATAGGTGGCTTGAGACAGGAAGAATACTCTGAGTTCCAGATCACACTGGACTATATTGTGAGAGTCTTTTTCAAAAATATATATATAATACAGTAGCGGCAAGAGATGCTCAGGGACAAAGGCTTGATCCTGAGACTCACATGGTGGGAGGTTCAAACTGGTTCTGTCTACAAAGTTGCCCTCTGACCTCCATGCGTGCACCCACACACATAGCATGTGTATGTACATCCACATGCAGATAATAACTTTATTTTTTTCCATTTCTTTATTATTATTATTATTATTAGATAATAACTTTCAAAGTAAAACAATAATGATTTAAAAGAGACATTCTTGCCTAAAGAGATCTAGCTAATGACCTGTGAAGCTAGGCCCTGAGCCTTGGACCGATGATGACTTCAGGTTCATGCTTTTACCCCTGAGAACTCATTAAGGGAGAAGGTAAGAGGTGGTAAACCTTCATCCACGTCAGATCGGCTCTCTGCAGTATCCCTGGAAGGCAGTGCATTGCTTAAATACCTCCAGCAATGTGAGGGTTCACTATTTTCTGAAGTAGCATTTTCCCACTGTTGTCCAACTGGTTATTAGTTTGTTTTTTGTTTTTGGTTTTTTTTTCCTCCATCAAATTAGAAAAATCTGTTCATCCTAATATATGCTCTGGGGCTCAGGGTTCCCACAGAGGACAGGGCCCGCTTGAGCAAGGTGAACGAAGGGCTAGGTCACACTGTCTTCTAGGAAGAGACTGCCTGGTGGGCCCAGCAGGCCCCACAGTAGGACCCCAATCGCCCCTCACCACCACTCTCATGGTGTTCTGCAAACCTGTTTAGGAAACCCCTGCCTGCTTGGTGTGGGGCCACAGCTGAAGCAAATACCTGAATTTCCATTCATGGAAAGGCCTCCCATAGCTGAAAGGATAATTATCTGCCTGCTGAGCTGACAGGTTCCCATCTGGCAGGGGCTGAATGCTGTGTCTTTAGAAAGAAAAAGAAAGAAAGAAAAAAAACCCAGAAAAGGCAAGCTTCTGGCCTGCCTTTGACAGATCCCCCTCAGCTATTCTGGGGAGGGGGGGATGCCAAGATGGGTGTGTGTGTGTGGGGAAGGCTTAGAAAGGAGAAGAGTCTGGGTACTGTGAGCTCACTTTCTTATTCTAGCTCTTTCTTCTCTGCAAAAATTGGTAGAGCTGCCTTGCCAGCTGGACCCTGAAAGTCTGCTCAGGTAGAACCAGGAGTCCCAAGACAGCCTCTGAAATACTGGCTGCCTGCTGGGAGGAGAATGTCCAGACCGCAAACACAGAGGCATATACCATGAGGACCCTGCTAGAGATTTCACTTCAGGGTTCTGCTTTCCTGGGCTGTCTCTGTCACCTCTGCAGCCCCTCCTTGGGACACTTAAGACCCAGGAACAGCTGCAGCCCACTCACGAGAGCTAGCTAGCACTGGCACCCACCCTGGTATCGCCGCTCGCCTCCTCTGCATCCCCGGCAAAGAAAATGGAAGCGAGCTAGGTGTGGCAGCTCTTGACTGTAACTTTAGAAATTTAGACATGACAGCTGAAGGATCAGAAGTACAAGGTCAGCTTCATCAGCTATGTAATGAATTAGAGGCTAGCCTGGGCTATGTGAGATCCTGTCTCAAAAGAGCCAAACCAACCAAGCATATAGAAGGAATACTTTCTAGGAGTTTTAGCTGAGAGCCTAAAGATTACCAGGTGCTCCGTAGTTGAGCCTCATCCACTGTAGGTGTGTGTGGTCAGCCATGTATGCAGTCAAAACACAGGGCAGCCGCTTGCTGGGAATTGCAACAGTGTTTGGGCTCACACACAGCCATGTAACATCACAGGTGGAGTACTATGTGCCAGGCCTGGGCCATGCTAGGTGTACTTGCACCAAAGTTGGGCGCCAGAAACTATTCTTATTACCATTTTAACTGGGTTTAGAAGACGTATAACAAGATCACCCAGACCAAAAACAATCCAGGAGTTTGGATTCATTTCATCCTTCCTTCTCTCTTCCTGTTGTCTGTTTATTCCCCATCTCGAGTGTGTGTGTGTGTGTGTGTGTGTGTGTGTGTGTGTGTGTGTGTGTACAATCAGCCTCAGGCTTCATTGCTCAGTGACTCTTACCTTTGTTTCACAGGCCTAGAACTTTGCAACCTCCCACCTCCCGTCCTGCCATCCTTGAGATCACAAACACACAGACCAATCTTGGGTCCTCATGTGTGCAAGGCAAGTGCTTTACTGACTAAGTCAACCTCCTGGTCCTCACTGTCCTTTCTGTGGTGCTGGAGATTGATCCCAGGGTCGTGAGTATGAGGATAGTTTACCACATCCCCAGACCTCAGAGTGTTTGAATTCAGTTCTGTCCTGTCCATCAACAGGGGCTGCCCCTGTCCTAGCTCTACCCACCTACCCTCTGTTACCAGGTTGACACACGTATAAGATACCATGCTATTTCATCTGTAAATAGCTTGGCACTCATCTCCAAAGGCTAAGAATGCTCTTCGACCACTCAGAATTATGCCCAGGCATGAAAATTGACCAAGAAAAACTCCTATTGTTCTTTGAAACAGAAAGATTGCACAATTTATGTCATCCCAGAGCACAGTAAAGCAATTCTTCATCTCAGTGGCATGTTAGTACAATGTGGTGGCACAGTGTATGCCAAGTTTGGGAACGGCTGTCTGGTGGCCCCATTCACCTAGCCATACAGCTTTCTTCTTCTCATTATACCCAGGCAGTATTGACCTGTCCACAAAGAAATGATGTCTACTGTCTATCCAGCTCTTTTTATCTCAGAGGGAGTCTTTTATACTGATGGTAGTGACACTGTCTTAGGTGTGCATGTAATAACACTGACATTAACTGAACACACCTACCATGTGTCAGATACTGAGCTAGGCATTTCCATATGTGCCAGCAGCATAACACTTAGGTTTTCAATGTTGATTCAATTTTTTTGTGGTTTGAGTTTCCATTTGACTAGGAATTTCATCCTACATTGAAATGTCATGGAAGGCGATAAACCACATTGGGACTGAAACCCGTAATCAGTGTTAAAAAAAGTATGGGTGTGGATGTACGTGCGTCTAAAGCACTCTGAGAGTCGTCCTGGACAGTATGACTCTGTCAGGTCTAGGATTCAGTTCCTGTCCTATATTGCCCTAACTCACCACAGTTGAAAGCATCCCAAATTCAAGTTCACAGTCACCTCCTCCTTCTGTGCTTCAGGGCTTGTAGATCTCATCTTAAGGAGTGTGAGATTCAGACAGGAAAAACTAAACAAAATACAGCCATCACTTGATGTCCTCAGGGAATAGGACCCAAGGGAGTGCCAGAGTCTGAGAATACTCAATCTCCTGTAGAGAGTGGCAGAGTACGTACAGGTAGCCCAGCATGCTCTGCCATTGCTAGTTTACTATATAATGCCTAACACAGCATAGTCTTTGCACCTTTTAGGGAAGAAACAGAAGTTGGAGCATGTTTAGTACAGGCACATTTCTCAATGTTTGCAGCTGATTTAATCCCAGAGTGGCTGCAGAGACCGCTCAGTGGTTAAAAGCATTTACTGCTCTTTAGACACCACGGTTTGATTCCCAGCACCCAAATGGCAGTTCACCACCTTTCTTAACTCCAGTTCCAGAGGATCTGACACTCTCCTCTGGCCTCCAACAGCAGCAGGCACGCGTATGGTGTACATACCTACGATCATGCAAGCATTCACATGCAAATAAACATCTTATCAGAAGCTTCTGAAAAATCATGGATGTGAAATCCATAGATATGTAGCCAATTTCACACAAATAGATCTGGCTGGGCATGGTGGTGCATATCTTTAACTCAATTCCTGGGAGACAGGGGTAAGCAGATCTCTGTGAGTTCAAGACTTGCCTGGTCTACGTAGTGAGTTCCAGCCTAGCCAGGGCTACACAGAGAAACCCTGACTCAAACAAACAGAAGGAGGGAGGGACGGAAGAAAAGGGTAGGTTAGTATTTTGCGCGTGAAGAAACTCGCCAGCACGCTGCCAAGGGAGCCACGTTAGGTTTATTGGGGGGAGGGAAGAAGAGAAGAGAAAGAGCAGGGTAGGGGAAGAGAGAAAGAGAAAATCTCCCACGTGGTTGGGGATTTTAAAAGGTCAGCACGCCACGCTTTGGAGCCCCTGCAGGCGAGGGCGTGGCCACAGCAACCTAACAGTAGGTCTACAAAGCGGAGAGTAACAGCTGGCAGAGCCGATGCGGAAGTCAGAGGAGGGAGGAGCAACATAGCGGTGTGGGAGGCAGGAACTAAAGGATGCTGGCTAGGGTAGCAGGGGACACAGGATATTCCCAGGACTCTATGTTCACTCCACAGGCATTCACAGACCTTGGTGTCACACACCTGACTGCTCTCCAGCTCCAGACAGTCACGTTGGTGATGGCTTTTACTGAGCATGGCTGGCTTTGCCCTTAACTATATTCTTTGACAAGCCTGGGGTGCCCTGGGCCATCTGTCTCATTCGGCATGGCTCTTGTTGATAGTGAGGAAACAGCAGGGCATGGGCATGCCACATCCTTCTGTGCCTCTAGCCGTGGGCTTACCCATCATGGGTTTTCTGTTGCTGAGAAGGAAAGGGGGCAGGTCTTGTTGGACAGGAGGAGGATCGAATCTGCTGGGGACAGACCCACAGTTAGGATGGTCAAGCTGTGGGGGTTCTAAGAAGAAAGATGCAGGAATAGGAACAAGGTGTTTTCAGAGCTCTGGAGGCTGGGACATGCTGGCCATCAGGCTATGATGGGGTCTGAGATGAGAATCGGGGTATTGGCTCTGGAGAAGCAGACTGGGCACTTTGTGAAGATCTGAACAAGTATGCTGAAGACTCGCTCTGAAGAAGGAGCCTGGCAAGAACTGTTGCAGGATCTAAGGAATGTTTCCCTGGCACAGCAGAGAACATGGGTTGGGACAGAGGAACAGTGAGGGCCAGGGAGAGCAGGCAGGAGGCCCTGAGTATCCTCTGCTATAGATGCCACTTGCTTCTCCCTGGTCCTGTGGAGAGTGAGCCTAGACATAAGCCCCTTGCTGGCTCTTAGCGTCCTGGGAACAGCCATCCAGGACACTGGTTTCTTACTTCCCAGTGCTTGGCACAGTATGTGCTCAATATGTATTTGGAGAGCTGTGGAAGTGGTTTCGAGGAGAAATAATGAAGTCCCTCTGCAGGATGCTGGGAAGTCAAAATGGGCAGCCTGAGATGTGCTAATGCGACCACCTACTTAGCAAGGGACTGAATATACAAGAGCATCTGGTGGCAAAGAATGACAGTCACTTATGAAGTAACAGCACCAGGAGCGGAAGTGTATGCGTGGGAAAAGGCAGTGAGAAGATGCTTCTAGGTTGGGACAAGGCCACTAAAAATATCTGACCAGCAGCTGGACACAGAGAACTCCAGTTCTGCTAACTTTATGGCCTGGGAGGTCCCAGCTTGATTTCTGTTTTTATAATAAAAGATCCTGGCAACAACCAATTTAAAAAAAGAAAAAGTTCATTCTACTTATAATTGCAGGTTATAGTCCATTATTTCAGGGAACTCAAAGCAGGAACTTAGAGTATCACATCCAAAGAGAGAATAAGTTTGCTGACACCTAACTTTCTTCTGTCTTATTTAGTTCAGGACCTTCTAAGTAGGGAATGATGTCTCCCTCAGTGGGCAGGGTATTGCAACCTCAATTAATAATCAAGGTAATACTCCACAGACAGGCCTATAGGCCAACCCAATCTAGATAATTCTCCAATAAGATCTCTTTCCAGAAGGGCTAGAGAGAGGGCTCAGCAGTTAAAAGCCTGTATTACTCTTGCAGAGGACCCAAGTTATGTTCCCAGCACCCATGTCTTTAAAAAGAAATGATTTAAAAGATTCATTCTGGGGGCTGGAGAGATGACTCAGCAGTTAAGAGCACTGGCTGATCTTCCAGACGTCCTGAGTTCAATTCCTAGCAACTACATGGTGGCTCACAAGCATCTATAATGGGATATGAAGCCCTCTTCTGACCTGCAGGTGTACATGCAGAGCACTTACACATAAAATATAAACTAAAAAAATTAAAAAGATTTATTCCAAGGTTGTGTCAAGTTGATAGTTAGAACCAGAGTGGGAGGTGTATGCAAAGAGTTGCTAGTGGTTGTCTTGGGACAGAGTGAGGCCACCCAGGTGGAGAGAGAAAGACAAGAGGCCGTGGTGCAGCCCTGGGCCAGCACTGATGAGAAAAGGAAAAAACCACTCACTGTTGTTGGAAGAGGAATAATCGGACTAGTGCAGAGTCAGAGCAGACAGGGAGGTGTGGCCCAGATCAGGAGATGACCCCAGGATGCCCCAGAGATCTCCAGTGAGCAAACCTGGGCTACCACCCAGCAGCAACAAGAGTTCTCAGAGGACACTGTGATTAGTCTGTAGGAGGGTGGAATCCTGACTGTTGGTTAACAAAGAAGTGGGTGTGAGGACCAAGGGAGCCAATGGAGCCCTCTGAAAAGAGCTCTGGAGGATGTGGGGAAGAAGAAAAGAATGTCCTTCTTCAGATGGAGGTGGGGTTAGGGAAGCCTGTATCCAGAGCTGGAGAGACAAGAAGCAGGGCAGGGCATCTGATGGTGCAGAGAAGGTCCCAGGGGATCTGAAAGACAAGAGAGTCCACAGTCAGGCATAGGATAGCTCAGCCTAGCTTGTGTCAGAACCTGGGTTTTATCCCCAGAGCCCCAAGAGAGTAAAATCATGCAGACCAAAGGAATACGTCACAGTGACCGGAGTAGGTCCTTATATTTGAGAAGCTGTGGAGAAAGCTACAGACCATTATTGGTTTATCTTCATTAAGGGCATATTGTTTCTACTAAAATGCAAGAAAGCTAAGTGTGGATCATCTGAGATCACAGAGTCTATCAGTAGAAGGACTTGGGATCAAAGAACCCACTAAGAGGAGTTTGTAGGCTAGAGATATAGCATGCTTGCCTATGGTGCACAAGGCCCTCAGTTTGACCCCCAGCACTGCATGAACTGGGCATGTTGAATCAGAATCCCAGCACAGGAGAGACAGAGGCAAGACCATTAGAAATTCAAGGTCATCCTTGGCTACATATTGAGATAGAGCCTAGCCAGGGCTACATGGGACCTTTCTGAAAAAGAGAGACACATTAGGTACTAGAGACCCAAAAAGAGCAGAAAGTGGATGCTTAGTCTCACAGGCTCACAACCATCATCAGTAGAGTGAGCTCCACCCTAACTAATATGATCCAAGACACAATTGCTCACAGGCTGTGCCCAAGTTCAGCCTTGGAAAGGGAGAGAACGCAAGAGCAGGCAGAGTTCAAGAGGAGATGACGTTTGACCTGAGTCTGAAAAAGTCAAAAGGAAAAAGTTGGCTGACAAGTGAGTGACATTCCCAACAAATGGGATCAGAATACACCACCCTGAGCCTCTGGGAACTGTGACCAATTCACTGTTCCAGAACACAGGGTAGGTGTGACTGGGTAGAGAGAGCAGGGTGCCAAGATGGGCACAGAGGAAAACAGAGCACTGGGCCGAAACAAGAAAAGGGTATCAGATTTGCATTCTAAGGCAATAGCCTTGGAGGTCTCCTGGGGGCAGCATGGAGGGTGGTGGAAAGGAGAACTATGGGGAGCCAAGGAGCCAGTGACAGTACAGTATAGTGGGATGGGCTGAGGTACTGGCATTTGTAATACAATAAAGAATGGATATATATTCATATTCATATGTTTATTGCACGCACAGTGTGTGTGTGTGTGTATACATAGATACATCGTGATGGTTTGAATAAGATGTTTCTGTTGTCTCAGGCATTTGAATACTCAGATCCCAGTTGAAGGCATTATTTGGGAAGGTTCAGGAGGTGTGGCTTTGCTGCAGGAAGTATGTCATGGGAGTGGGGAGGCTTGAAGTTTCAAAGCCTTGTGCATTCCCAATTCACTCTGCTTCCTGCTTGGGTTTCAAGATGTGAGCCCTTGCTCAGCTTCCAGATCTAGCCCCCATGCCTCCACTTTGCCATCAAGGACTCTCAGGTCCCTAGAACTGTAACCCTAAATCCTCGCCTCTATAAGTTAGTTACCTTGGTTAGTTAGAGTGTTTTAACACAGCAATAGAAATATAACTGGGGGCTGGAGAGGTGGCTCAGCGATTGGGAGTGCTGGCTGCTCTTCCAGAGGACCAGGGTTCAGTTCCCAGCACCCATGTGTCAGCTCACAACTGTCTGTAGCTCCAGTTCCAGAGGATCTGACTTCTTCTCACAGAAATACATGCAGGCAAGGCACCAATGCACGTATATAAATATAAATACATTATAAAATATCTTTTTTAAAAAAACATAACTAATGCACACAGATACTCACATATATAAACACAGATGTATGTGTATGTACATATATACACAAGAAGAAAGCACTGACCAGTCTCAGAGGCATTTAAGCTGGTCTTGAACTCTGGGGAGAGGGAGAGCTGCAGGGGAGTCCTTATAAAGGTAGCGATGGGAGCCACCTGTGGATGAAGACAGCAAAGCCCCCCCCCCTTCTGAGCAGCAGTGGCATTTATGGAGCAGATGGAAGAGAAGAGCCTGAGAAGGATGTGAAGAGGGAAGACCGAGAGGTAGGAGAGAGAAAGGAGAAACTGAAGTCCTCTATCAAACACAGAGAGACCCAGGAGCCACCTGAGAAGATGCTACTGGTGGGGGGCGGGGCTCACTTGCTTCCTTTAGGAAGAACAGCTTTCCCAGGAAAGGAGCGAAAGGAGACTCTTTTGTGTTAATGGAAAAAGAGCAATGGGGGCTGGAGAGATGCCTCAGAGGTTAAGAGCACTGATTGTTCTTCCAGAGGTCCTGAGTTCAATTCCCAGCAACCACATGGTGGCTCACAACCATCTGTGATGACATCTGGTACCCTCTTCTGTACACTGTATATGTAATAAATTAAGAAAAAAAAAAGAGCTATGGAGCCTCTCCCCCCCCCACCCCCTTCATTCTTCCCTCTGTGCAGTGTTTGCCTGACTCCGGCTATGATAAGCAGTACATTCACAGAAAATAAAGCATAGTGTTTAACAAAGACCTTGAGTCAGATGTTCCAACTGTTTCCATTGTGTACTTCAAAACTAGACAGGCTACAATGGAGATCATCCAATGTGATCATGCTGTCCTTAAAGCGTTCCTTTGATAATCTTTAAACTGTTCTGTTTACCAGAAATGTTCACAAGGAAAATAAACAACAGGGCCATTTAGGAGAATTTCAAAATTGAAGTTTAAACCATAAGAAAAAACAAGGACAGAAAAAAAATATTTAACTGAGTGAACACTGCAGACCTCAGCTGCCTTTGAGTATTTTTTTGAGCTAACATTACATAATTCTTCATCAGATACCAGTCTCAGATGTTAAAATTCAGTGTATGTGTCATACTTAAGAGACAGAATACTGAAAAAAATATATAGCCAGGTAGTGGTGGTGCATGCCTTTAATTTTCTGCACTTAGGCAAATGGATTTCTGTGAGTTCAAGGCCAGCCTGCTATATAAAAGGAGTTCCAGGACAGCCAGAGCTAAACAGAGAAAACCTTGTCTAAAAAAAAAAAAAAAAAAAAAAAAAAAAAAAAAAAAAAAAAAAAAAAAAAAAAAAAAAAAAAAAAAAAAAAAAAAAAAAAAAAAAAAAAAAAAAAAAAAAAATTTGCTGTTGTTTTTCTGAGACAAATTTTCTCTATATGCTGGCTGCCCCAGAACTCACTTTGTCACTTTGTATAACAAGATTTCTCCCAACTCACAGAGATCTGCCTGCCTCTGCCTTCCCAGTGCTGGATTAAAGCATCTCCCAACTCAATTAAAAAAAAAGCACAGGGGCTGGAGAGATGGCTCAGTGGTTAAGAGCACCGTCTGCTCTTCCAGAGGACCCGGGTTCGATTCCCAGCACCCACATGGCAGCTAACAACTGTCTGTAGTTCCAGTTCCAGGCAAACTCCAAGGCAAATAAATAAGTAAATAAATAAAGTTAAAAAAAGATTTAAAAAAAAAAAAAAAGCACAAACAGAAATTAAAATAAATAACTACAAAAGGGCTAAAGAAATGGCTCAGTAGTTAAGGACACTAATGGCTGCTCTTCCAGAGGACCCAGGTTCAGTTCCCAGCACCCACATTCTCCTCACTCCTATCTATAATTCCAGTTCCAGAGGGCACGACACCCTGACCTACATGTAGGCAAAACAATGCACATAAAAAAAAAAAAACTTCAGAAACTAAAATAGAGGATTATGGTATGTTCACATACATTAATGTTTGTAAAAATGCTATTTCTCTCCATTTGAATCTATGCACTCTCAGTAATAGAAAAAAACTGTAAAGACTTTGAGAAACCTATTCAAAAATATAATAGATACTAAGACCAAGAATAGCCAAGACACCCACACACACACCCACACACACACACACACACAAAAGACTTTCCTTTCAAATCCAGCCTTTTCAGAGGTGACAGTGCAGTGTGAAGTGTGACAGTGAAGAACAGGAAAGCAGAGCAATGACACACAGCACCTTGTGGCCACTGGAGACTTGCACATGAGTGGGAGCAGATAGGGGACATTTTCTACACAGGAAAATAAAATTGGTACCCTACTTTTCCCCAAGTAAATCCAAGAGACTCAAAAGTGGAAGGAATAACCAGAATGATTTTAAAGATTTGTTTTTATGTATATGTGTGTGTCAATGTGTAGCATGCATAGCATCTGTATGTGGGTGTCTAAGGAGGCCAGAAGAGGGTGTTAGATCCTCTGGACTTACAGATGGTCGTGAGCACTAAGAACCAAACCTGGGTCTTCTGGAAGAGAAGTTTGCACTGTTAACCACTGAACCGTCTCTCCAGCCATGAGGATTTTAGAAGAGAATATTTTCATGACCTCGAAGGAAAGGAGGATTTCTTAAACCTGAGGCAGAAAATTACCAGCACACTGGGCATCTCAATCAGAGGCAATTTGGTTCCTACCGCCAAAGGACATCTGTCAATATAGGGGCAGCTTGGCTTGTTACAGCTTGGCCCAAGGTTGGTTTGGTATTGAGTAGAGACTGTGGGTTCTCTAAGCTTCCTGCAATCCACAGGTCACTCCTACACACACCAGTGAGAATTCTCACAAATGTCAGCTTTCAGGCCTGAAAGACTCTACTGCATCAACCTTAGCGAGCATCTGTTCCTCAAAACACACCACTAAGCAACAACAGAGAAAGGCTGGGAGATGCTCACTGGGTAATGTACCAGCTGCTCAAGCCTGAGGTCCTGAGTTCAGTCTCAAGCACCCACATAAAAAGCTAGGCATGGTGGTCAGACCTATAACCGCAGCACTAGGGAGGCAGAGACAGGCAGATTCCCCTGGGCTCTGTAGAGAGCCATTTTAGGCTAAATGAGAGATCCATAGGTCAGTATAAAACTCCCAATGCCAAACAAACAAACAAAAACCCTCCAAGACAGACATACCTGAGGAACCCAAGTTTGATTTCTACCATCCCTACCCCCCCCCACATACACCCAAGGAGGGAGAGAATTAAAAAGTCATCACAGAGAAAGCTTTTTACACAGAAAGCCGAAGGATCCAGGCTCAAATCTATCAAGGCTTTAACTAACAATAATAGCCAGGCAGTGGTGACAGACCCCTTTAGTCCCAGCACTCAGGAGGCAGAGTTTGAGGCCAGCCTGATCTAGGACAGTTAGGGCAACAGAGAAAAATACTGTCTCAGAAAAAACAAAACAACAACCAAAAAGTATTTATAAAAAGAACTTAGCGGCTGGAGAAATGGCCCTAAGGTTAAGAGCACTGGCTGTTCTTCCAAAGGACCGGAGATCAGTTCACAACATCCACACCAGGTAGTTCACAATCACCTGTAACTCTGACCCCAGAGGATCCAACACCCTTTTCTGGTCCTCAAGGGCACTTACACACGTGGTAGACACTAATACAGATGCATGCACATACACATAAAAAACTTTAAAAAAGCAAACAAAAAGAGACAGCTAGAACTAGCCCATGGGAGGCCTGAGTTGTCATGGTTATTGTTATTATTATAGCATGTGTGTGTATGTGTGTACGGGAGAGCACTTTCGAGCTTGCTCACATAGACTTGTGTGCTGTGGTGTGCATGAGGATGCCAGGGAACAACATTTTAAAAGTTGCCACAGGGGTGACCACTTAAAAGTAGTTAAAAATGATGGGTTTTATGTCCTGTGTACTTTCCCACTATAAAAATGTTTAATATCAAACTGCAGACAACTGTCGTCTCTGGGATAAGGGCGGAGATGCAGCTGGTGATAGAGCCTCTCGTGACTCCCCAGATGTGCCGCTGTTTGCTTACTTGGCTGGCCACTAACTCATTCCTGTTCATTTTATTGCTGTTTTTAAAGTTGTTCTTTTTCTGGGACAAAGCTGTGTAGCCCAGGCTGGCCTGGAACTGCTGTCTGGTTCCTCCACCCACTCCCTGTTCCTGACTAGAATAGGATATTACAGGCTTGCAACATGTTTTCCTTTATTGTTCAGTACATGGCTGACTACTATTGCTATTTTTTGTTTCATTTTGTATTTTTGTTGTTGTTTTGTTTTGTTTTTTTGAGGCAGGGTTTCATTAGGTAGCCCAAGCTTGTCTGAACTCACAGAGATCTGCCTGTTTCTGCCTCCTAAGTACTTTATTTTATGTGTGGTTTGCCTGCCTGCCTTTATGTCTGTGTACTCTTATGTCCCTGGTGCCTTAGGGGACCCAGAAAACAAGTGTTGGATCTCCCAGGACTGGAGTTACAAACTCACCCAATGATGTCAGTCCTGCCAAGATCCTAAGTGAACACAATAGCCAGAAAAGTCATTTCCAATACTACAAGCCAAGAGCTCTGTACATATTAAACTTCTTTATAGAATCCCCTGGCTGAAGGAGAAGCCATCCTCCTCTGGAGTTCTGTCAGTCTCACAAAGCTTTCTAGCGCCTACAAACAGCCAGTCTGTCCTCAAGCTACACTCAACCCATGTGCTCCCTCTGTCCCCTCCCCCCACCAATGCATAAAACACAATCACATAAGAATTGCCTCTTATCTTTAACAAGAAAGACATTGTTAGGTTAAAGAACCAAATACCTCTACTCCTATTGGAAAGGGAGTAGGGCCTGTTGTCTTCAGGGCTTACAGGGATGTTTGGGGGACCCACATAGTCACCGAGAGTCTCAGATTGAGATCTTTGAGCTTTGGTATAGCTTGGTGCTACTTTGATGAACAGTGAAGACTCGCCCAAGTTCTTTCCCAAGGCAAATAGCAAAACACGATTTAGATAAAACTGACCTCACATTAGGGGGATTTCAATACAGTAACAAAGACACCCAAGCAAGCTGAAACAAAGACATTTGTTACAGTAACTTAAGGACATGTGCCAATACTGGACCCTACATTTTCTGTTTTCCTGTTGTGTCCTATGGAGTAATAGTTGACAAACTGAACAAACAGAAATGCAGGACACTAGGTAAATTTTAATTTCAGGTTTAAATAGATATCAATATCAATACAGATGATATAGATAATTCATGCATAATCGGATCCCAACACCTACATAGGACGTTTTACGAAACTTGTAATTCCAGGGCCAGAGAGGACCTGACACTCTTTTCACCACCTGCACACACACACACACACACACTTTTAAAATAAACTAAAAACCAGTACAAATTAAAAGACCACCTTCCTGGGAGCATGCTTATCCAGCATGCTCGAGGCCTTAGGCCCTTTTCAGGACTGGGGAAGTAAAGACAGACTGGATTCATAGGCAAGTTCCAGCCTTGAAGTCAGGGATGTTGTCTCAAGACAAACTAACAAAGGCAGATGAGTTGCAGACTAGCCAGAGTTTCCCATTAAGACCTAGTATCAAAAACAACTAAAACCAACACAAACAAAAGCAAAGCCAGGGGATCTCTCTCTGAGGCTGTTTCCTTCATAAACTGAGGATGCTGTGTCTGAGTCAAGAGCAGCAGAGGCCGATTTTCTGCCTTTTAGACTCCACCCCCTCAGGAGAGCATCATTTCTTGTACAGCTCTATTCTGCCACCTGCTGGACATGATGCCACATACTCTTCCCAAGCTCTTGTCAGTAACCAAGACCCCTCTGATGCTGTCTGTGGCTTGTTTACTGAGGGTTTCAGCCAGTGCATGAGAATTATCATTTGGGGGTTTTCCATCTTCAAAGGTTCCTAGTTTGTACTTGTTACAAATGAGTCAAACCTGAATTTTGCCCATCTGGAAATTAATATTTTAGCAGCTTTTCCCATATTGGAGTATTTTTCATAATTGTCTGATGGCTTGCAGTGACTATCCTGCAGAGTTGACTCAAAGAATTTGCTTTAATAATTTACAAAAACAGAAGAATACTGTTTAAATTTGTTGTTGTGTCTTGATGTAAGGTTTCATAATGTAGACCAGGCTGGCCTTAAACTCACAGCAATTCTCCTGCCCCAGCCTCTCAAGCAATGTAATTACAGGCAAACGACACCACACTCAGGTTTAAAGTATCTTTGAAAGATTTCTGAAGCTGAGTCTAGTGGTACAGGCTGTGACTCCAGGATTTGGGAAATGGAGGAAAGAAGATTAGGAGTTTGCCTACTAGCCTGGACTAAAGCCTCAAAACCAACAACAAGGGGGCTGGAGAGATGGCTCAGCGGTTAAGAGCACCGTCTGCTCTTCCAGAGGACCTGGGTTCGATTCCCAGCACCCACATGGCAGCTAACAACTGTCTGTAATTCCAAGGCAAACACCAAGGAAAATAAATAAATAAATAAAGTTTAAAAAAAAAAAACCAACAACAAATTCTCAAATGCCCCTTTGCTTCTTTTTCTTCATTTACTTATTATTTATAGGTTTTTTTCCAAAACAGTGTGTGTGTCCTGGAACTCTCTCTCTCTAGAGAGAGAGAGAGAGAGAGAGAGAGAGACTAGGCTGGCCTCAAATTCACAGAGATCCACCTGCCTCTACCTCTGGAGTGCTGAGATTAAAGGCATAATCCCACCATCTGGTCTTTTTCTTCTTTTTTTAAAATTATTTTTCCACTTCCCCAGGAAGCCGAGGCAGGGGACCAGCCTGGGCTACATAGGAAGACTGTCTGAAAATCCAAAGGGTGGGGAAAAGGAGAGAAGAGATGAAAGAAAGAAAGGTCAGGCTGCCTTCCTTCCCAAGTGGCTGAACTACTCACATGCCTGAAGCCCCAAATGACTCTTCCTTGCTCTTTGCACAGCTGGTCATTTGAGTTAACAGTGGTAGGGACTTTGGCCAGTCAGATAGGTATAGGATTGTATCCCCTTGTAGTTTGAATGTGCTTGTGGAGAATCCATGTCTCATGTTGACGTTGGATGTTTTTTGTTCATCTCCCTTCATCTTTAATCTTTTAAAAATATTTATTTTATTTTATGTACATTGGTGTTTTGTCTGCATGTATAACTGTGTGAGGGTGTCAGACCTTGGAATTACAAACAGTTGTGAGCTGCCATGTGGATGCTGGGAATCGAACTCAGGTCCTCCGGAAGAACAGTCAGCTCCTAACCACTGAGCCACCTCTCCAGCAACACATCTTTAATTTTTAAGACAGAGTCTCTCACTGAACCTGAAGCTCATGTGTTTGGGCTATGCTGTGTGGATGATGACCTTCAGGGACTCATTTGTCCCCAGACCGCCATCCCCAGCACTGAGAACACAGTGCACTGCATGACAAGGCTTTTCACATGAATTCTGGGAATCCCAGCTCAGGCCCTCAGGCTTGTGAAACTGGCACCTTAAACTTCAATTTTTATAACATATAATGCATGTTCAGTTGGAACTTGCAGCTTCCTCCCGTACAGTCTGAGAAGCCCCATTCCTGACTCTCCAAACCCTGTCCACTCAGAATCTCTGAACAAAGGGAAGGCACCCAAAACCCCAGGTCCCTTGTTGCCTGCAGCCCAAGTCCCCGCCTAAAGCAGTCAGTCAGCTTTTCAACATATTTGGGTCCAAACCCAGCTTGTGGCAGACACATCATCACCCCTCACCTACAAGCTATGTGATCTCCAGTTTGGGTGCTCCGATTCTACGGCCCTAACCTCTGGGACTGGAAAGCCCATTTGGGAGTTTCTTTGCTCAAATAAACCTGTTTTTCAGTTCAGCTTGATCTGGTTTTACTGCATCAGCAGAGGAACCTATTACTGAAGGACAGAAAACCTATTAATGTAGATCTTTTTTTAAGCTTATTTGCCATTTCCGTATCTTCTTTAATGAGGTTTAATGAGGTAGGTGTCTGTTCATGTCTTCTGGATTTTTTGTTTTTTAACTGTACCGGTCATTTTATGAAGGTATTTTTTGGTTGTTGTTTTGTGTGTATGTCCTATATGTATATGTATTATATATACAAATTTGTGTTCCTGTGTGCGCACGTGCGCGCGCGCGCGCGCGCGCGCGCACACACACACACACACACACACACACACACAGAGGTCAAGATCAGGTATCCTCTATTGCTCTCCACCTTATTTTCTGAGACAGAAAACCTAGAAGTCACTGTTTGGGCTAGACTGGATGGTCAGATAGCCCCCAGGATTTGCCTATCTCTGCCCCCTGTCTCTGGGGTTACATAGTGCCCTGCCACAGCTGGCTTTTTACATGGCTGCTGGGGATGCAAACTGAGGCTCCCATATTTATATAGCAAGTGCTTTACCCCTTCAGCCATATCGTGTAGCCCAACTGGCCTTGAACTCATTATGTAACAGAATCTGTCCTTGAACTTCTGACAGGTATGTTCCAGCTTTCTTTCTTTTTTTTTAATTTTATTTATTTGCCTTGGGGTTTGCCTACATCTGTATCTGTGAAAGGTGCTGGATCCCCTGGAACTGGAACTGCAGACAGATGTGAGCTGCCATGTAATTGCTGGGATTTGAATCCTGGTCCTCTGGAAGAGCAATCAATGCTCTTAACTACTGAGCCATCTCTCCAGCCCCGCTCCAGCTTTCTTTATTTGCTAATTTACTTATTGTGGATGGGCTGTTTTGTTTGCTTCTGTTGTTGTTTTGTGTTGGTTCTTTTAAGCATCCCACACTGACTTTAAATTTACTATGTAGTAGAGAACAATCTTGAACTCCTGATGCTCCTGCCTCCTCCACACTCTAGATATTTACAGCGGACCCCACCACACCAGCTAGTTGTCCCTAATGTGTTTTTTGTCTTCTTGTTCTGTTTTTTTGAGACTTAGCTCTCTACATACCACATCTAGTTCCTGTTGTCCCTAAATTTTAAAATAAACCTGCCAGGAGCAATGTCACATGATTATAATCCCAAAACATGGGAGACTGAGACAGGTAAACCTTGTGAGCCCACACAGTTTATGTGGTGAGTTCCAGGCCAGCTCAGCTTCAACAGTAAGACCCTCTCTCCAAGAACAAGCCAATTAGCCAAAAAATCAAAACCATATTCTTTCCAGAATTCCCACCATAGTGTTAAGATATAAGATGCATAAATGGACTTTCTGAATGGAGTTCCTGAATTCCCATTACCCCAGGATCCAAACCCTATATTTTTCTAAAAATGTATGAGCTCTTTTGAAGGAAAGCCAGGAACAGACCTTGGGAAAGTAGGCAACACCCAGTGCCCACTCACTGCTGTGCTATCTGTTCCCACTGCCCTGTGAATTCCCAGACAGCTGTCATTGGCATGTGTATTTTAATATTTTCATTTACTGCAGTTTATCATGACATTCATTGAAAAATATTCCAAAATACTTTTCTACCCTTCTCTATCTCTTCCATTTGTGGTAATGTACAACAGAACATAGTTTAAATATTTTTAGATAAAACGCTGTGGGAATAAGTTTAGGAAACTAGACTTGAAGCATAGAAAAACATAAATCTCTCTTAATCTTTTTTTGTTGTTTTGTTTTGTCTGAGACAGGGTTTCACTGTGTAGCCCTGGCTGTCCTGGAACCTGCTCTGTAGACCAGGCTGGCCTCAAAATCATAGACATTCCCCTCCCTCTACCTCCCTAGTACCAGGATTACCAGCACATTACAACTATAAAGTAATATGCACAGTATTATACTGCATGGCATGGTACTAGTACTATATATATACATATACATATATATTATTTTATAGTTGCTTTTTAAAAATACCATTTCCATCTAAATTTAATGTGCTCCACATGTAACTACTCAAACTGGTTAAAAGCATTGGGAAAGATATTTTTTCTTTCTTGGAATTTGGTGATCTCATCTGAAATAATAAAAGACTTTATAATCATAAAGTCATTTTTCCTTGGTATGAGTATGCTGTCTGCATGTATATCTGCATCAGATCCCATGATAAATGGTTGTGACCTATCTTGTGGTTGCTGAGAATTGAACTCAGAACCTCTGGTAGAGTAGCCAGTGCTCTTAACCATTGAGCCATCTACCTAGCCCCTCCATAAAGCCATTTTTATACCAAAACCTATTTAGGAATGAAATCTAATCACCAAGATATACTCTAAGGCTCTGTATGCAAAAGTCCCTGATTCCACACACTCTTAGCTTATATATGTTTACATATTTACTGCTGTTATTATTATTGTGTAAGACCTTATTGGATATGATGGTGCTACTAATGGACATTAGATGGATATTGCTAAATCCACTGCAAACCATATATACCTGCAGGGCTGGAAAGATGGCTCAGTAGTTTTGGAGTACTGGCTGTTCTTCCAAAGGACCTGGGTTTAATTCCCCACCCTCACATGGCAGCTCACAGCTGTCCATAACTCCAGTCCCAAGGAATCTAACATCATCTTTGGCCCATGTAGGCACCAGGTATGCATGTAGTGCACAGGAATAAACAAATTAAAATTTTTAAGGAAGAAAAGAAAATGTAAAGTTTATTTTAAGGGCTGAGGAGAAGGCTCAGTAAGTAAAATGCTCACTATGGAAGCATGAGGCCCTGAGCTGGCTCCTGCCACACTGGGCTGTGTGGTGTGCACTTGTAATCCCAATGCCAATGATACACAGATAGGTAGATCTCTGGGGATCACTAGCCAGCCAGCCTAACCTTTGCTGAGTTATGAGCCAGTGGGAGAGGTGTGTCAAATAAGGGTGGGGGGATATGGCATCTGAGGAATGGTCTAAGAACAAGAACACATATATTGTGAAACAATCTTTGTGTACATTGTCAAGATATATCTTTGCCAAGGCACCTTCTGTGGAGAGATGGCTCAGCGGTTAAGAGCACCGTCTGCTCTTCCAGAGGACCCGGGTTCGATTCCCAGCACCCACATGGCAGCTCACAACTATCTGTAGTTCCAGTTTCAGGCAAACACCAAGGCAAATAAATAAATAATAAATAAATAAAGTTTTAAAAAAAAAAAAAAGAAAGCCAAGGCACCTTCTGATTGGCTTAATAAAGAGCTGAATGGCCAATAACTAGGCAGGAAAGTATGGGTGGGATTTCTGGATAGAGAGAAAAGAAGAGGAGATGCTTCTAGTCAGGAGAGAGGTGCCAGACGACATTGAGAGGAAGCAGGACATGCAGGAAGAAAGGTAAAAGCCACGAGCCACATGGTAGCACATAGACTAATAGAAATGGTTTAATTTAAGTTATAAGGGCTAGTTCAGGAGCTGGAGAGGTGACTGGCTGTTCTTCCAGAAGTCCTGAGTTCAATTCCCAGCAACCACATAGAGGCTCACAATCTACAATGAGATCTGGCGCCCCCTTCTGGCGGCCGTGTGTGTGTGTGTGTGTGTGTGTGTGTGTGTGTGTGTGTGTGTGTGTGTGTGTGAGAGAGAGAGAGAGAGAGAGAGAGAGAGAGAGAGAGAGAGAGCTGGCAGCCTAAAGAAAAATCCTCTCCACACATTTAATTTGCCAAACATCACACATCACAGCTTAACCGTGCAGCACCAGCTGTTACCCTCCTAATCCTGCAGCTGAGTGAAAGCTGTAGTTCTTGGTCTGCTGTCACCAGACTAGACAGTTAAATCCCAGAGGGGGAACATCAAAATGCAGAACAGTGTGGTTTCTCTTGAGTGCCTTTTTTACATATCTTAAGTAAAATGAAAGTATGTCAGGGACATAGATTACTTATAAATGCTTAGTTATATTATTTTGAGTTTAGTAAAGGTTATTTTTTAACTTTTACTTATATGTCGGTGTCCGAGTGTCTGTGCAGGTGCTGAGGGAGGCCAGGACAGGGCATTGGATCCCATGGAGCTGGAGTTACAGTATGTGTGGGCCACCAGCTGTGGGTTCTGAAAATCCAACACTGGTTCTTGGAAAAAGCAGAAATGTTCTTCACCACAGATCACCTCTGTAGCCCTGTGTTCTTTTGTTGATTTGTGTTTTGTTTTGAGGTAAGTTGGCCTCAAACTCGATAAATATCCCAGGTTGGGTTTGAACTCCGGATCCCCCTTGCTCTACCTCCTGAATGCTCGGACCATAGACCAGTGCCACTGTGCCTAGTTGTTATTGTTGTTGTTTGGGTTGATTGGTCGATTTTTTTGAAAACTAGATTTTTTTTTTTTAATAGCCTTGGCTCCCAGGATCTAGCTGACCTTGGACTCATAAAGATCAAACTGCCTCTGCCTCCTAAGTGCTGGCATTAACGGTTAGGGCCACCGCTGGACCAGGATCTCACACATACTCAAATCACTGAGATACATCCCTAGCCCTCTTTCTAGATAGAAGCTCACTAAATTGCCAAGACTGGCCTTGAACTCATTTCAAAGTTTAGGCAAGCCTTGACGTTACTCCTGCCTTAGGCTCTCCAGTGTAGGGTCTGAGGAAACGCTGAAGTGAGACCCCAGATTCAAATAGTATGCAAGAACAAAGAGTATTTATTAATATTCCAGCATGCACATGGGGTCATTGACTTGAACAAATGGCAACAATCCCAAAGAGACATGTAAGCTCTTTTTAAGCACAGCTAAAGGGAGTTTCAGGGACAGTTAGGCCATCTCAAATATGATTGGTTAAACAAGAAGCAGTTATATTAGTATACTTTTAATTGGCTGAGGTTTAGTCTTTATCACTTTGGGACATGACTCAGAAGGGACTACTGGATTTGTGAGGCCGGCTCAGGCCTCATCCCTAAATGCAATGGCATTGTGGATAAATGGTCCTTTGTGGGAGAGACACATGTTTTGCCCTTCTCAAAGAACTGAAACCTAAATTCAGTTGTGAGGATGGAGAGTTTAACCCCTTCAGCTGGCACCACTGGGCAGAGTCTTGTCTCTTTTTTGGATAAAGGCCTGCAAGCAAACGGCTGGATCACGATGCTGTTGTAACAGTTTGCTCAAGATTGACACATTCTATCCTGCAGAAGGTAATGAGGAAGGCAAACCATTCCAAATAGCTTTAGGAAGTCCTGAAACTGACCAGCATGCACGGGAAATCATTTGTCATAGAATCTTATTTTAATATGTGTTACTTTTGTTTATTCTCTGGAACATTTGTTTAATGATGCAAAGATGTCTTACAATTTGTTTGATTAAATAAAATGCCCCTGCAGCCAGGAGGCTGAGTCAGCATCTAACTGACAGGAAGTGGTGGGGCGGAGCCAAGGAGACAAGGGCTTTAAGTGGGGGGCAAAGGAAAGCATTTTTTTCCCCCAGGCAGATGCCCACAAGGAGAGAAGGTGAACTATTCAGCCTCCCCGAGGGGCAGAATTACACCTCAACCTTTGAGTCTTGAGTTCTTTAGAGGGACAGAAATTTAGCTAAATTCTCTTGTAGTTTTGAAAAAGTCAGTGCCTGAGTGAACAGAATCCCCTCTGGCTACAGCCCTTGAAGCCAAACCACTGCTTAGGTAGCAATGGAATTGCAATCATGTGATGCTTGGTCTTGTTTTGTTTCTATGTGTATAGGTATTTTTCCTGAATGTATGCCTGAGTACCTGAGGAGTCCAGCCCTCTTGCCCTGCATCCCCTGGAACTGGAGTTAAAGACAGTTGTGAATCACCATGTGAATGTTCAGGATGGAACCCAGGTCCTCTGGGAAAGCAACTTGACAGCAGAGCCACCTCTTCAGTCTCCAAAATTTGCTTTTGTGAATGATGTGTGTGTGAGTGCAGGTGCCTACAGAGACCAGACATTAGATTCTACCAGAGCTGGAATTACGGGTGGCTGTGACTGCCTGATGAGGGCACTGAGAATTATCCTAGGAGCTCTATAAGATCATTCTGTGCTCTTAGCCACTGATCCATCTCTCCAGCCTCATTATGAGGCTCTGGGTACCTGGTACTCAATTTATATACCAACTGGCCTTGAACTCACAGAGTTCACAGAGACCAGCTTGTTTCTGTCAGATTAAAGATATATGCCCAACTCTAATGAAGTCTGATTTCTTTTTCTTGCTGTGCTAGAAGTGGAACACAGGACTTCACAGATAATAAGCAAATGCTCTACTATAGAGCAACGATCCTGGCTTCAAGAGTTTAATTTTGAGATTATAAATTCTGAATGTCTTTGATTCCTCTTGAGTAGAACTGCCAAGGGACAGTTGCTTTTGCAGATCTGGGTGCTGTGAGAGGAACTCTGAACTGGGGACATAAATTGAAGAGTTTTCAACATTAAGTTAGACATGGTGATGCACACTGTGATCTCAGCACTTGGGAAGCTGAGGCAGAAAGATCACAAGCTAGAAGCTAGCCTGGGCTACATAGAGAGCCAGTCTCCAGCTATGAATAGATCAGCTTCCTGAATGTGGATGCAGTGTGATTAGTTAGCTTCCTGTTCCTGCCACCATGCTTTCCATGTCTGTTGCCATGGCTCCCTGCCATGATGAACTCTGTTCCTCTGGAACTATAAGTCAAGGTAATAAGCCTTTTATCCTTGAAAGAACAACAACAAAAAAGTTCAGACTGGCTCTCAGCCCTGCTGCTGCTTAACCCCAAATAATCACACAAAGGCTGAAATTATATTAATTTCATGCTAATTGACTTATGGCTCAGACATATTGCTAGCTCTTTCATCTTAACCCAACCCATTATTCTTCTCGTGTTTAGCCATGTGGCTTAGAACCTTTTCCCAGAGCAGCATCCTGGTCTCCTTTTCTCTGGGTCTGCTGGTGTCTCTCTGGCATCTCTGCCCTGCCTGTCCTGGTCTCAGAGTTTTCTTAGTCAGGTAGCCCCGCCCACACTTCCTGTCTGCCTTCTGGCTAATGATTGTTTTATTAAACCAGTAGGAAGGACAAATATTTACAATGTATCAGAACATAATCCCGTAGCAAAAGTCTGTATTAGAAAAGCTTCTTTAAATATGTCAGTAAATGTATTTTATTTCTACTGACTTGTCTGGAATTTATCCCTGTCTTCATCTTTTCCCTGCATCCAGTCCATTAGGTTACTTCTGTGCTCAAATACATACCCAGTATCTCTCTCCAGGGCAACAATATACTAACAAATTAAAGTGTTTTTTTTTTTTTTTTTTAATTGTGCATCTGTAGGGTGATGGTTCCTGTGGAGATCTGAAGAGAGTATCAGATCTCTTGGAGCCGGAGTTACATGCAGCTGTGACCTGCTTAACATGGTTACCCTGGTCCCCAAAAAAGCAGTATGAACCCATAACCACTGAGCCATCTCTCCAGCCTACCCCCTCAAAATGTTAGGTTTACCAAAAAACCCTTTTTAATGATGTTTGCATCATTATATCATATCACTTCCTGCTTACAACTTTACCATTATTATTTTTATTGAAGTTTTTTGGAAACATGGTCTTTCTATATAAGCTGACTGTTGGTAAACTCACTCTGTAGACCAGTCTGACCTCAGTCTCTCAACTGCTGTAATCAGAAGTGTGCACCCCCCCCCCAGTACTGCTTAAAATTTTTAACTAGTTCCTATAGCACTTTGGATAAAATCTGAATTTTTACCATTCATGATCTTTATATGCACTGTGTACTCCTATCAGAAAAGAGAAAAATAATTGGGTTTAAGATAATGCAGAGTCAAAATTGACAAATGGGGCTGGCAGATGACTTAGCTGATAATGGCACTTGATGTATCTTTAGCATCTATGAGCCCTCAAAGCCTTACTTTTTAGTGACACACCTCCTCCAGCAAGACCACACTTCCTGATAGTGCCACTCCCTTTGTGTTGATGGGGCCAATTACATTACATCCAAACTACCACGACAGAGAAACCTGCTTAGGAAAAAAGAGAGAGAGGAAGAGAGCCAATAAAAGAAAGCATGGATAAATGTTTGTACTAATGATATGACAGTATGTCACATCAACCCAGATTTATTGGTGACAGAGTCTTGTGTAGCCTAGACTGGTTTTGAATAAGTAGCTAAAGATGGCCTTGAACTTTTAATTTCCCTGTCTGATTCATCAATGCTGGGATTACAGCCACTATACCCAACTTTAATCCTGAATTTTAAATCAACCTTTAAGTCACAGTTTGTGTGTGTGTGTCTGTACTTGTGTTGTGTTCGTATTTTGTTTATACATTAAAAACTTTTGTTGGCTTTAATATAAAACTGATCCCTCCCAAATAGGAAAATATTTTAAATAGTACTATCTTTCTTCAGCCTGTTTCCTAACTGGTGCCTTCTCCATTAAAATCTCAAATTAAGTGTCACCCTCCTCAAAGAGACCTTTATAATCCAGTCCACCTACACTAGTGTTCCTCCTCCAATACAGACTCTGTTGCCTTATTTCCTCTGGTAACCCTGTGGGTATCATTTGTAGCTGCTTTGCTTTGATAGTTTTTAATAAACTCCTTTTAGGCAGGAAATATATGTATCACCCTCTTTGAGGCCTTCTGGACAGCTGCAGCACTGTAGGCTTCCTCCAAATCAATGCCCACAGGTTGGTGCATGCCTATAATCCCAGGATTCTAAATGGCTAGAGTCAAGAGGTCCAGTCTAGCCTAGGATACCTAAGAAGACCATGTCTCAAAAGAAAAAAAAAAGACAGAAGAAAGCGAGAGAAGTCATCACAGGATGCATAATTAAATGAGAAGTTAACATTCACTTTGTTTTTGGGGGGCAGGAGGATTGAAGCAGGCTCTCAGGTTTAGGCCGGTTTGGTTCTGGCTCCATCCTCTCTGTGTAGGGATTATAGGGATGTAAGACCACACTTGGCATCCAACAACTTTTGCTACAAAGCTCTAGTGACATATCCTGTTCATTTGGGGGTAGAGTGAATCAAAAACTGCCATAAAACCAAGTGTAAAAAACTAAATGGGGGGGGGGGAGCTGGAGAGATGGC
>PVIH01020489.1:0-32267 GCA_004025045.1 Sigmodon hispidus | reverse complement strand
TTGAATTCACAAGATGGTTCTGTGTCTCCAGAGTGCTAAGATTAAAGGTGCCCACTATCAATCACCGCCTCATAGCCTGACCTCTGTGGCTAATTCTGGCTGTCTATATACTTTGATCTTCAGGCAAGCTTTATTTCTTACAGAGGACACAAACTGCGGTCTTCTTCTGGACTCTAGAGTATCAGACATACATGCAAATAAAACTTAAACATAAAATTAATCAGAAAACTGTTTTCTTTTAATGTAAATTGAAATGGATAGTATCAAGGATTTATGAATTACTTTTTAGTAGGTTTTCTTTTTCTTTTACAGATAGAACAACTATAGAAAAATTAAGAGCTGTGTGTTTAGACCATTCAAACCTTGGAGAAAATCGACTTGGTCAATCTCTTGACTCACTTTTTTTTGATTCTTCTGCCTCCCAAGTATTGTACTTAACAGAGGTTTGTTTTTTTAATAAAAAATTATGTCATAGTATATTATAAAATTAAGATGTCTATGAGAGAAGGAATTGGTGCTATTTAAAAAATATATAACTTGTAATACTTTTTTCTCTTTACCCATAGGTAGTTTATGCCTTGTTAATGCCTGCTGGAGCACCACTGGCTGAGATTTCCTCTGACTTTCAGTGTCACTTCTTGAAGAGTGGTGGCTTACCCCTCGTACTGAGTATGCTGATAAAAAATAACTTCTTACCAGATACAGATGTTGAAACTCGTAGAGATGCTTACTTCAATGCCCTTAAAATAGCCAAACTATTGTTAACTACCATTGGCTATGGCCATGTCCAGGCTGTAGCAGAAGCTTGTCAGCCTGTTGCAGATGGTACAGATCCTAAGACACCGGTAATAAATTTTAAGAAATATTTTGTTATCTACACTATGTTTTTAAGTTTTAAAGATAAATCTATTTACTTTTTGGTACTAAATGTCCAGATTTTGGCTATGCTAACATGTCATATTTAATTATAATCCAGTTTTTAATTAGACCCATTTTTAATTTTTAATTAATTTTAACGCATTGTTAAAAATAAATCTTATGAAAAGTTTTCAATTAAATATCAACCATATGCTTCTCATCATCACTAACATCTTCTTTGCTGTCATCACCAGAAGTTTCTACAATATTTTAGATCTGTTGTAAAGGTTAAATTCAGATCTAACTAAAATTGAGCTTATTTACTTAATAATTTAGTAATGTGTTAATTGTTGATTAGGAATAAAATAGTTATTCCTTTTTAGTCATGTTTAAAAGTATCTCTAGATATGTGGAAAATGTTAATCAGAAAAGTTTGTGCAGTAAATAAACGTATTGTTTTAGTGTATAATTCCATTACTGAGGCGAAAGCAGGAAAAATTCAAGCACAAGTTCATTTTGTATGACTTCATAAGACTTTTTAAACAAAGCAAAACTAGCCTGTGGGAATATATCTCAGTTAAGAGAGTACTTGGCTAGCAATAGATGAATGGGTTGATAGATTAAAAAAATAACTTTTTTTCTTTTTATTTTCAAAGGCATATAAGCAGTATAAGCAAAACAGCTGCACATTTATTTACTTAGTTTCTTCTTGTGTTTCAGAAATACCCTTTCTGGCTGTTTGTTAGGTTATTCTGTGTCAGTAATCATGTATATCTTATAGATATTCAGACAGCCATATTTGGATTGAAGTTTCTATTTTCTGAAATACCCTAAGATATTTTCAGTGAAGTATGCTGGCTCTCAAACTATTCTTGAAAAGTTATTCCTGCATGGGTTTTGAGTGTAATAGATTCACATAGATAGACTGAAGTATCAAAAACTATGTGTATATAACATACTGTGTAAGTAAAATAATTTTAAACTACTCTTGTTAGAGAAACTGTGAGTAGACATTTGTCTTTTCTTCTACAACATGCATACATACTCTAAATTTTTTTTAGAGAGTTACATTAAAATATTCTTACTACACATGGTCATATATGTCTACAATGTCAGCTCTTGGAAACCTCAGGCAGAACAAGTTCAAACCCACCTGGGTGTTTATCATGTAACAAGAGTAATTATGTTACACTAGACTATGAGAATTTGCATTTTTGTTGTTATGTGTACAAGAGTACATACACTTCACAAAAGTAGTCCTGAATATGAGAAACTAAATGTTAAAAATATCAAGAAGTATAAGTATACAGATTTTAGGAATCAAAGATTTTTTTTTGAGTATCTATGTATGTAAAATGTATATTCTTGTTCACATGCATATACTTGTACATATGTGGATATGAATGTGGCGACGAGAAGTTGATATGTGGTGTCTTCTCTACCACCCTCTACCTTAAAATACTGATGCAAGTTCTGTTATTTCATCAATGGAAATTGCTGTTTAGCTAGTCTCTGTATCTAGCTTTTTGTGGATTTCCTGTCTGCTTTCTGTGCACTGAAATTACAAATGGGCTAGGTGCCCATGTCTGCCAGCATTTTTGTAGATTCTGGATATCTGACATATAGAAGTCATGATTTTTCATTGAACAATGATTTTGACTCTAAGGATTTTACCTGTTAACCTTCAGCCTTTTCAAAACAGACATAATCATCTGTTGAAAACTGAGTTGTGAGAGAACAATCAGCCCAGGGAAACATAAAATATTAATTCAGAATTATACTTTCTACAACCTTGCCTGGGAAATTAAGCTGAAATGTATAAACATAGCATATATTTATTTCATTCAAATTTGTCATGTATACAGGTTGTTGTTAAAATTACAGGCAATGAAGAAAGGAAAAGTTTAATATTAATAGACTTAAATATTTTTTAAAAATTGCTACAAATTTTAGAGAAATAAAATTCTTGAAGTGGTGATAGTTGAACACTTGATTTTGGAATATTATATACAGGTTTTTGAATCTTTTTTTCCCCAGATTAATCAAGTTACTCATGATCAAGCTGTGGTGCTACAAAATGCCCTTCAGAGCATTCCCAATCCTTCATCTGAGAGCATGCTTAGAAATGTATCAATCCATCTTGCTCAACAAATATCTGGTGTGGTTAGTATCAAACTTTAAAATTGATAGGATTCTGGAAGGCCTTAGACTCATAAACAAAACTTTTAATGTCAGAGTGTTCTGAGATCTAACACTTCAACCTCTGTCTTATTTCATCTAAGGTTTCATATTCATAATTTTTATCTACTACTCAAATCTTCATTTCCTAAATACTTTGTAAAATCTTTAAATAAAAAAAAAACTTTGAGATACTATTTGTTTTGTTTTTTGGGACATGTTTTCTCTGTGTAGTCTTGGCTGCCTGGTACCTACTCTGTAGAGATAAAAAGCCTGCCTGTGCCTTTCCAGTGCTGTCATTAAAGTTATGTTCACTCAGTTGGAGGTGGGTAGCCATGCAAATTCCCTCAGCAGCAGCTGGGGTGACTGTGGCAGGCAGAGTTTATCTCCGCCTGCTACAGTCTGCGCTGTGACATGCTCTGCAGACAGCACCTGGTCCCACGAGATACAATTTATACATTATAAAATAAAGCTTTAGTGGATACCTAAATTTCTAATATTGTAAACATAAAATTCGCTATTTTCTAATTTTCTGTGTGCTTGTGATGTTGCGTACTAAATCCTTGGTAATCTCAAATTGGAATAAGTAATTTAGTTTTAGTCTATTGGTTTTTAAAATTTAAATAATGTCTAATACATGTAATCAGTTTATATTATTCTTTTCTCTCTTCTTATTCCTGTGATTCCTTAGGTGTCCTCTCCACATACCTTCTCAAATTTATGTTTGTTTGTATTCTTTAAGTATTATTGTGTGCATGTGTGTGTATTAATACAGTACAACCTGGTGGGATTATTTAATGTTCATGTTTATTTAGGGGATGACTTCTAGGTTAACCTAACAGGACTCATCATGCAGAATTCTTATTGTCCCTTTCAGTAACTATAAAAGCCTGTTAACCTATTTGCTAGAGATAAAGCCTTTGAGAACTCCCCTATGCACTTTGGCATATCAATAGATGTCTCTTTTTTCCCTTTTTTGGCAGTTTTGTTGTTGAGACATCCTGGGAGCAGCTTCCTTATCCTACATAAAAGACAGTAAACACTCCATTTAGAACTTCTGCTTCTTGGAATTTTTGCAATGCCTTGTTTTTAGTTTTCTTTGGAGCCTAGATTACATATATCACATATTGCAAATGTATTATTTAGAAGTAGCAGCCCATAATCACTATTAAAGTAGCTCATTTTTTTTAACTTCTAATTCTCATTTCTGCTTTGACAATGGAAAATGTTTCTTTGTTCTGATTGCTGTATCTTATTGTTAGGGTTAACATATTTATCCATTTCTTGCAGGCCTCAAGATACATACCTGATATATGTGTTATTAGAGCTATACAAAAAATTGTCTGGGCATCAGGATGTGGATCATTAGAACTAGTATTTAGTCCAAGTGAAGATATCACAAGAATTTATGAGATGGTAAGAATTAGAAAACAAATGACAGTTTTTTTTAAAGAAATGCTTCACAATTTACTTAAAGTTAAATCTTTATTATTTATAACATGTTTGTTGAAGCTGTCTTGTGAAATTATCTAATATGTACATGACAATATGTATTTTCATTTTTGAAGATTCACACTAAAGAGGCTTGTAATGAGAGGTTTTTATTCTCATACAACGTTTAAATATTATCTCAATTAGCTTTTTTAATATAGAAGTAAAAAGTCATCATTTATAGCTCTAGATCTGTGATTAACAAATTAGCCTCTTGCTAAATAAATTGCTTCTGCATTGAAGTAGTTCAGCCCTGTTATTACCTGCCCAATAGTTATTTTCCATAATTTAACAATGTTATTTTTGAAGAAATTCAAATTTCTTTTTTATTAACTACATTTTTATGGTTAGTAGCAAATTAAAAAATTTTGTTACATACCTTAGGTTTCAGGAGTCTTTATGGTTTCCTGAATATGATTGTGAAATGATTCCTTTTTTTAAGTGAAAATGGCATCTATATAGGCTGTAGATCTCATCATTCACACAAAATACACTTTATTCTTTGAGAAATTGGCTAACTGTATATTACTGGTTACAATTCCTTAATTTTATTAAAGATAGCAACACATTAAATATACAAATACTTTAGTATATACAAGTGATAATCTTTTAAGCTGAATGTTCTACATGGAGAAGATAATTTTAAATGCTAACTAAAAGTTTGACCATTTTTTATAAATGGAGCTTTATAATTTATAATTTTCTCATGGCTGTAATTTTACAGGCCACCAATAAAAAAGGCAATCCAGAAGTGGAGGATGAACAGCTTTGCTGTGAAGCCCTGGAAGTGATGACATTATGTTTTGCCTTAATGCCAACAGCTTTGGATTTACTTAGTAAAGAAAAGGCTTGGCAGACATTTGTCATTGACTTACTATTGTACTGTCCTAGCAAGTAAGTATTTTAAAATTTAGTTTAAAGAAAAGGTGATAATAATTAAAGTACATTTCTTATTTTTAAATGTATTTTAAATGATTTTTTTTTTTCATTTATACCACTGCTGCCTTCTCCTTTCCTCCTCCCAGTCCCACCCAATCCCCCTCAACCATTTTCCCAAGGAGGTTAAGGAATCCCAAGGTGGGTCAGTTCAGTGTGGCATATCCAGGTGAGGAAGGTCCCAGTCCCTCTTCCCAGTATCAAGGCTGGGTTAGCTGTTCCTCTGTAGGGAATGGTCTCCAAGATGCCAACTCATATACTAGGAGCATACTATGATACTATTCCAAGAGACTACACAAACTGTCTGCGCCATTTGACAGTCATCTACCTTTGCAGGTTTTAGTTCCTTTCCCTGTAGGTCCTCAGTTGTTTTTTGAGAGTCAGTGAGGACCAAATTGCTCAGATCAGCTGTCTCTGTGGGTCTCTGCCACATGATGCTGATCCCTTTGCTCATACACTATTCTCTCTCTTTAGCTGGCCTGGGAGCTCATCTTGATGCTTACCTATGGATCTCTGCTTATGCCTCTATTCACTGTTGGATGAAGGGTCTATAATGACAATTAGAGTGGTCATTCATTTGATTGTGAGGGAAGTCCTGTTTAGGCACCCTCTTCATTATTGCTTGGTGTCCTAACTGTGGACATCTTGTGGGTTCTTGGAGTTTTCCTTAGTACCCCGTTTCTTTCCAACTCCAGCTACCTCCTTTTAGCAAGATACCTTTTTCTTTCTCTTTGTTGCTCCTTTTATCCAACCATCTCCTTCTCTCATGATTTATTCCCACCTCTCTTTGCTTGCTTCTCATTGTGATCTCAATTTACTCGGGAGATCTTCTCTATTTCCCTTTTTCCAGGGCAATTCCTGGATATTTTTCTTAATTTCCTTCTGTTACCACGCTGTTCAGAGGTTGTAGTTTGTAGCCTGGATATTCTTTTATTTTTTTTCTTAAATCCACTTATGATTGAGTACATACCATATCTATGTTTCTGGGCCTGTGTTAATCTCACTTAGGATGATACTGTCCAAATCCATCCATTTGCTTGCAAATTTTAGGATGTCTTTTTTTTTTTTTTCTGCTGAGCAGTACTTCATTGTGAATATACCACAATTTGTTGATCCATTCTTCAGTTTGGATGCACCTAGGTTGTTTCCAGGCTGTGGCTATTACGAGTAACACTGCTATGAACACAGTAGAAATAATGCTGTTGAGGTAAGGATGGTATTGTCGGATTGTTGGAGAGATTGAGTCCCAGTTTTCTGAGAAACCACTCTACTGTTTTCCAAAAGTGGATGTACAAGTTTACATTTCTACCAGCAGTGGAAGAGTGTTCCCTTTGTTCCACATCCTCTCCACCATAGTCTGTCATCTGTGTTTTTGACCTTAGCCATTCTGACAGGTGTAAGGTGGTATAAGAAAGTTGATTTGATTTGCATTTCTCTGATGGCAAAAGCCGTTGACTTTTTGTAAATCGCCTTTATTATATTTAGGTGTTTTCCCTGTATTCCTGATTTCTCCAGGACTTTTATCATAAAGGAGTGTTAGATATTGTCAAAGGCTTTTTTCAGCATCTAAGGATTTGATCATGTGATTTTTTTTCCCCTTTGGTTTGTTTATATGGTTGACATTTACGGTTTTTTGTATGTTGAACCATCCCTGCATTTCTGGGATGAAGCCTCTTTGGTTGTGGTGGGTGATATAAAAAAATATATTGTTGTATACAGTTTGCCAACATTTTGTTGAGAATTTTCGCATCAATATTCATGAGGGAAATTGTTCTGTAATCTTTTTTTTGTTGCATCTTTGAGTGGCTTGGGTATTAAGGTAATTGTGGTCACATAAAAAGAGTTTAGCAATGTTCCTTCTGTTTCTACTGTGTGAAATAGTTTAAGGAGAATTGGTAGTAGTTCTTCTTTTTTTTTAAATTTATTTTGTATTTATCAAAAAAACAGTAAAATGAATTTAAAATGCGGATGAGTTAACAATAACTATACAGAGGATAAGAATCATAAGCATGGCTTATCAAGGGTGATAATGCAAATAAGATTGCTACACATATATTTTCTTTGTGTTCAGCTTTCCCTCTGAATTTTTTTCCATCCCTGTATATCCTTATTCAAGGTCCCTTCCTCCTGCCACCACATCAGGTCATTTTTCTTCTCCACAACTCCCCATCCCTTCCCTGGGCAGGGAGCAGACAGTCCTATGGTCCCACTGACCCAATAATGCTTAGTTCAGTCTCCATTCCTGGCAAATCCAGTTTTGTCCCCCCTCCCTCAAGAGTGAGTCAGGTGTTCCTCTGAGGGGCAGTGGGATTTGAAGGGTCAGTCCAGTGTGTTTCTGATCCCAAGCTGTTTAGTGGTTGTGGTTTTTTTATTTTGGGGGAAGTTTTTAATGACAGCTTCAATTTCCTTAGGGTTATAGGCCTGTTTAGGTAATTAATCTGATCTTCATTTAGTTTTGGTAGATGGTACCTGTCCAGAAAGCTATCCATTTTTTCTAGGTTTTCCGTTTTTGTGGAATACAGATTTTCAAAATATGATCTGCTAATTCTCTGTATTTCCTGGGGGTCTGTTGTTATGTCCCCCTTTTCATTTCTGATTTTGTTGATTTGGACACTCTCTCTCTGTTTTTTGATTAGTTTGGCTAAGGGCTTATCTAGCTTGTTAACTTTCTCAAAGAACCAACTCTTAGATTTGTGGATTCTTTGTATTGTTCTTTTTGTTTCAATTGTATTGATTTCAGCTCTAAGTTTGATTATTTCCTGCCGTCTACTCCTTCTAGGTGAGTTTGCTTCTAATTGTTCTAAGGCTTTCAGCTGTGCTGTTAGGTCTTTAGTGTGAGATTTCTCTAGGTTTTTCATATAGGCATCTAGCACTATGAATTTTCCTCTTAAGACTGCTTTCATTGTGTCCCACAAGTTTGGATACGTTGTAGATGCATTTTCATTGAATTCTAGGAAGACTTTGATTTTTTTCTTAATTTTTTCCGTGACCTAGCTGAGATGGTTCAGCTGATTGATGTTTAGTTTCCATGAGTTGGTAGGCTTTCTTTGGGTTTTGATGTTGTTGAACTCTAACTTTAGGCCCTGGTGGTCTGATATGATACAAGGGGTTATTTACATTCTTTTGTATCTGTTGATATTTGCTTTATGACCAATTATGTGGTCGATTTTGGAGAAAGTTCCATGAGGAGCTGAGAAATATGTATATTCCTTTGCATTTGGGTGGAAGGTTCTGTAGATATCTATGAAATCCATTTGTGTCATAACCTCATTTAGACTCCTTATTTCTCTGTTGAGGCTCTGTCTGGTTGATCTATCCATGGTTGAAAGTGGGGTATTGAAGTCACCCACTATTAGGGTGAAAGAATTGATGTGGGATTCGAGCTTTGTGTTTCTTTTACATAAGTAGGTGCCCTTATATTAGGGGCATAAATATTCAGGATTGAAATCTCCTCTTGACCAATTTTTCCTGTGATGAATAAGTAATGACCATCTTGGTCCCTTTTCATTGCTTTTAGCTTAAAGTCTACTTTGTTAGATATTAGGATTGCAACCCCTGCTTGTTTCTTAGGACCGTTTGACTGGAAAATCTTTTCCCAACCCTTTATTCTAAGCCTGTGTCTGTCTTTGTGGTTGAGGTGTGTTTCTTGTAGGCAATAGAAGGATGGCTTCTGTTGTTGTATCCATCTTGTTAGTGTGAGACGTTTTATAGGAGAGTTGAGACCATTGATACTAAGGGAAATTAGTGACCATTGATTGATATTTCCTGCCATTTTGGGTGGCAACTTGTTTGTATTTCCTTTCTCTTGGGTATTCTTCTGTGGACTTATTGGTTGTTTGTGATTTCATGGGTGTATCTGGGGTCCTTAGGTTGGAGTTTTCCCTCTAATACTCTCTGTAGTGCTGGATTGGTAGATAGATATTCTTTCAGTCTGACTTTGTCATGAAATACTTTGTTTACTCCATCTATGGTAATTGATAATTTTGCAGAGTATAGTATTCTAGTTTGGCAGCCATGCTGTTTTAGCATCTGTATAACTTCTGACCAAGCCCTTCTAGCTTTCATTGTTTCCATTGAATAGTCAGGTGTTATTCTGATGGGTCTGCCTTTATATGTGAGTTGGCCCTTTTCTTTTGCAGCTCTTAAAATTTTTTCTTTGTTCTGTATGTTTGGTGGCTTGATTATAATGTGGCGCGCTGACTTTTTTGGGGGGTCATATCTATTTGGTGTTCTGTAAGCTTCTTGTATCTTTATAGGCATTTCCTTCTTCAGGTTAGGGAAGTTTTCTTCTATGATTTTATTGAAAACATTATCTGTGCCTTTGAGCTGGTATTCTTCTCCTTCTTCTATTCCTATTATTCTCACATTAGGTCTTTTCATGGTGTCCCAGATTTCCTGAACATTTTGAGTTATGGCTTTTTTAGTTTTACTGTTTTCTTTGACTGATATATCTATTTGAGCTACTGAGTCTTCCACTTTAGAGATTCTATCTTCCATCTCTTGAACTCTGTTATGCTTGTATCTGTGGTTCCAGCTTTTTTCTTCAAGATTTCTAGTTCCATTTTTGCCTCATTTTGTGCCTTTTTTATTGCTTCTATTTCACCGTTTATTTCAGCTTTTAGTTCCAGGCATGTTTCTTTCATAGATTTGTTCATCTCTTCCAATTTTCTGTTTGTATTTTCTTCTATTTCTTTAAGGCTTTTTTTCATATTTTCTTTGAGAGCTTCGATGATCATCAAAAAGGAATTTTTGGTGTTGCTTCCTTCTGTTTCCTCTTCATTGCTCAGTTCAGGTCTTGTATTTGTAAGATCGCCACTCTCTTTTGGAGTTACCATGTTGTTCTTTGTATTATTATGTAGTTTTTTGCACTGATGTTTGCCCATGGATTCAGTGGTTCACAATTAAGTGGCTCCTGGTCAGTCGTGGCACACGGGCTTGTGTGCCTCCTGTCACCTCTCTGGGCAGGGTCTGAATCTACCCTTCAGGGACCCCTGCAGTTGTCTGTTCGCTCAGTTCGATGTGGCGGTGGTTAGCTGTGCAAATTTCCTCAGCAGGAGCAGTGGGTATGGTGACAGGCAGACTTTATCTGCCCCTGCTACAGAGTGTGCTGGGACTCTGCAGACAGCACCTGGTCCCGGAAGCAAGCCGAAACTGATGGGAGCTCAACTCTCCCTTACTGGCTGGGATATAGGTGCTTGGGCCAGGTGACCCCTCCTCACCTCAGGGCGGGGTCTGAGTCTGTCCTTTCCAGAACCCTGTAGTTGTCTGTTCACTCAGTTTGAGGTGACAGTGGGTAGCCGTGCAAATTCCCTTAGCAGGAGCTGTGGGTATGGTGACAGGCAGAGTTTATCTGTGCCTGCTACAGAGTGCGCTGGGACTCTGCAGACAGCACTTGGTCCCAGCGGTAGTAGTTCTTCTTTGAATATCTGGTAGAATTCTGTACTGAAACTACCTGGACCTGGCCTTCAATACTTTGAAGGCTTTTAGTGACAGCTTCAATTTTCTTTGGTGTTATAGGCCTGTTTAGGTAATTAATCTGATCTTGATTTAATTTTGGTAAATGGTACCTGCCCAAAAAGATGTCAATTTCTCCTAGGTTTTCCATTTTTGTAGAATATAGATTTTCAGTGTATGACCTGATAATTCTCTGGCTTTCCTAGTCTGTTGTTATGTCCCCCTTTTCATTTCTGATTTTGTTGATTTGGATACTCTCTCTCTGCTTTTTGATCAGTCTGGATAAGGGCTTATCTATCTTGTTAACTTTCTCAAAGAACCAACTTGTTGTTTTTGTTTCAGTTGTGTTGATTTCAGCTTTAAGCTTGATTATTTCCTGTCCTCTATTCCTTCTAGCTGAGTTGCTTCTAATTGTTCTAGGACCCCTACCTGTGCTGATAGTTCTCTTATGTGAGATTTTTCGAGGTTTTTTTAATAGGCATCTAGTGCTATAAATTTTCCTCTTAAGACTGCCTTCATTGTGTCTTATAAGTTTGGGTACATTTTGAATTCATTTTTGTTAAATATTTGGAAGTCTTTGATTCCTTAATTTTTTCCTTGACCCAGAGGTCAAGTTGGGTGATGTTTAGTTTCCATGAGTTGGTAGGCTTTGTGATTCTTGATGTTGTTGAACTCTGACTTTAGACTTTGGTGATAAGTCACCAAATGGTACAAGGTGTTAAACACACTTTTTGGTATCTGTTGATACTTGCTTTATGACCAATTATAGAGAATTTTAATTTTAGAGAAAGTTCCATGGAGTGGTGAGAAATATGCATATTCCTTTTTGTTT
Source organism: Sigmodon hispidus (assembly GCA_004025045.1). Taxonomy (NCBI): domain Eukaryota; kingdom Metazoa; phylum Chordata; class Mammalia; order Rodentia; family Cricetidae; genus Sigmodon; species Sigmodon hispidus. The sequence continues at coordinate 20,518 of PVIH01020489.1, read as the reverse complement.
GGGTCAAGGGTTCAGTATATAGCTAAGTCCATTTGTGTCATAACTTCTGCTAGATCCCGTATTTCTCTGTTGAGTTGCTGTCTGGTTGACCTATTCAAGGGTGAAAGTGGGGTATTGAAGTCTCCTACTATTAGTGTGTCAGGTTTGATATGAGGTTTAAGATTTAGAAGTGTTGTGTTTTTTTTTTTTTGCTTATATGGGTGCCCTTGTGTTGGGGGCATAGATATTCAGAATTGAGATTTTGTCTTGGTTAATTTTTTATGAGGTGAATAAGTAGTTATCGTTCTGGTCTTTTATTGATTTTAGTTTAAAGTCTATTTTGTTAGATATTAGGATGGCTACACCATCTTGTTTCTTAGGGCTTTTTGATTGAAAAGTCTTTTCACAACCCTTTACTCTTTAAAGTTGAGGTGTATTTCTGGTATGCATCAGTAGGATGGCGTCTGTTTTTGTATCCATCTTGTTTGTGTATGTCTTTCAATAGGTGAGTTGAGTCCATTGATATTAAGGGATATTAATGACCAATGATTATTATTTTCTATTATTTTTGGTAGTAGCTTGTATTTCCTTTTTTTCAGGGTAGGGGATTCTTCGGTGCTTACATGGATGTTTCTGTTTTTCTTAGGTTTTTCTTCTAGGGCTTTATGTAGGTCAGGATTTGTGGTTAGGTATTGTTTAAATCTTATGTCATGAAATACCTTGTTTATTCCATCTGTGGTGATTGATAATTTTGCTGGATATAGTATTCCAGTTTGGCAGCCGGGCTCTTTTAGTGTCTGTATAACTTTGGACCAAGCCCTTCTTGCTTTCATCGTTTCCATTGAATAGTTGGATGTTATTCTGATGTGTCTGCCTTTATAGGTGATGTGACCTTTTTCCTTTGCAGCTCTAAGTATTTTTTCTTTGTTCTGTAGGTTTAGAGGCTTATTATATGTCAAGCAGACTTTTTTGGGGAGTCTAGTCTATTTGGTGTTCTGTAGGCCTTCTGTATTTTTATAGGCATTTGTTTCTTTAGGTTGGGGAAGTTTTCTTCTGTGATTATGTTGAATATATTTTCTGTGCCTTTGAGTTGGTATTCTTCTCCCTCTGCAATTACCTTGATCCTCAGGTTTGGTCTTTTCATGGTGTCCCAAATTTCATGGACATTTTGTGTTAAGACTTTTTTTGGTTTTAATGTTTTCTTTTAACTGATGTATGTATTACCACTGTTGAGTCTTCCACCTCAGATATTCTCTCTTCCATCTCTTGGATTTTGTTGGTTATGCTTGAATCTGTAGTTCTAGATCATTTTTTCAGGATTTTTTTCATTCTAGTTTTGTCTTTGTTTGTGACTTTTTTATTGCTTCTACTTTGGTTTTTAATTCTTGGTAAATTTCTTTCACTTGTTTATTTTGTTTTTCTTGGTTTTCTTATTTTCTTTCAGGGCTTTATTCCTCTCCTAATTTTCTGTTTTTATTTTTCTTTTATTTCCTTAAGGGAGTTTTTTATATCCTCTTTTAAGGCTTCTATTAGTTTCATAATGCTGTTTTTAAGGTTGTTTCCTTTTGTTCCCTCTTTATTGTTATGTTCAGGTCTTGAAGCTATAGAACTACTTGCTTCTTCTGGTGGTGTCTTGTTGACCTTTGTATTGTTGTATGTATTCTTGCACTGCCATCTGCCCATTGTTCCTCAATTTCTTCTTGGTTAGTTCTTGTTTGACTCTTAGTGAGTTGTTGTCTGAGAGCTATTAATCAGCTGTGTGTTCAGAGGGTCAGCTATTCTTGTGAGGTTGCAGTGTTGTGATGCCAGTTGTGATTTCTTGACCTCTCACCTCTCAGCTGTGTGTCCAAGGACTTGGCTGTTCCTCCACTGCTATTGCACCAGCCATGTATTGGATGGGCTGTGCTGTGCATCAAAGCCGAGAAGCTGTCTCAGGGCCCAGGTTCAGGTGGCAGAAGTCACCTTCTGACCTTTGACCTCTCAGCTGTGCTTTTAGGAACCCCTCTGCTTCTATGATACTATATTGCCAGTCGTGGCCTGTGCAGACTGTGCTCCCTGCCGAAGCCTAGGTGCTTACCTCCGAGGCATGTGCCTTGGACCAAGGGACCTAGCTGTTTATCCACTGCTACTTTCTCATCTGTGTTCTGGGTAGGCAGTGCTGTATGAAATACTATTTCAACAAGACCATATCTTCTAAATTTTCTTCAAAACACTGCTAACTGCAGGCCATGTGTTTAATGTTCAAGCCTAAGAGATAAGAGATACAGTTCTTATTCAAACTACAGTACTGAAGAAAGAATTAGAAATTAGTCAGTGCCATTGGAAAAAAAAGACAAGCTTCTCCACTTGTCCATTAATAATACTTGAGATTACTTTGGGTATTTTTGTTTTTCTTTTCTCACCATGTCTCATAGGGTAGCTATAGGTAGCCTATACCTGATATGTAGACTTGAATGGTCTGGAATTCACAGAGATCCACTTGTTTTTCTGCCTATTCTCTGTCTGCTTACCAATTTCGGGGATTAAATGTGTGTACCTGGACAGGAATAGCAGCATACATCTTCAGTCTCAGCACTCAGGGGGCAGAGGCAGAGGTAGATGGATTTCTGAGTTCAGTTCCATCTTGGTTTACTGAGCAGGGCTACACAGAGAAACCTTATCTCCAAAAAGCAAACCTACAAACAAGCAAAATGTATGTACCTCTATTTCCTGCCTTCAGAAGGAGAACCATAACAAAAAATTTTTTTCTGTAACCCAAGCAGATGTCAAACTCACCATGTAGCTAATCATATAGTTCTGCTCTATATGACAAGAATTAGGATTACCACAGAGGTACCACCACAAATAGATAATGAGTGATAATCTTAGGCTGCATTTGATTTTGTACTGTTGAGTATGTGGAGATTAGAAGCCCAATTAGTGTAATTGGTTTTTCCATATGGTTTCTATGGATTACTGTATTCAGGTTGTCAAGTGTAGCAACAAGCAGCTTTAACCACTTAGCCACCTTGGTTACCTTTGCTTTTTATAATGTGAAATTTATCTTAAAATATGATCTTGCTGAATTTATCCAGAACCTGTTTTAAAGATTGTTATAAAATATGGGTTATGTTTAGCAGAAATTTTTTCTCAGAATGCATAATCAGATAACTTCACATTTTGATTCATACTTGTAAGAATTTATAAAGTGGCTGGCTGTCTTTATAAATAAAACTCACCAGTTCTGCTTATGATTTAATTGTCCCTTCAAATTCTATACTATATATAATTAGAGAATATTAAGGAAAATTAATGTGCATGAGAAGTGGAATAGTTATATGTAGAACAAGTAAGGTAACCCAACAGGGAGATTATAGCTATATGTAGAACAAGTAAGGTAATCCAACAGGGAGATTAGTACATAGGACAGAAAGTGTCTTTCCATGTGTTACAAGTTTCATAAATGTAGCAACTAACAGAGTGTATGCTGCATGATGCTTGTTAACATTAATAACCATTCATTTTCTCCACAAATTCTTCATTTTTCTTAAAGTAATGTAATCACAACATTCTAACTTTTGCATATCATCCAGATGAGCATAATTGAGTCATCTGTTCTAGTTCCAACTACTTGACAACCTAACACAAGAAAACCGCATGAATCCGGTAGCTCAGCTATCTGGGGCAAATAACTGAACTCTTAAAGAATAAAACACAGCTTTATATTTATTGACTACTGTATTTAATGGGAATCATACTAATTACGCATATTTTTATAAGCAATGCATACTGGATTTATGGCAATATTAGACACTTAAATGAATGTTAACTGGCAGGTTTAAAAACCAATTGCACTCTAAGTGATGATAATTGTTTTTCAGACGTATGTTTGTTGAAATCTAGAGCTGTAACTGATTTAGAAAGAAAATTATAATTTAAAGTCTTCATAGCTGTAATAGCTATATCTTTGAATTATATTTTTGAAGTTATAATTTAATTACATTTTTTCCTTTTCTTCCTTGAAATCTTCTCTTATATACCTCTCATCTCTCCTTCAAATTCATGGTCATTATGTGCATGTATGGATATGTGTATTAGTATGCATGTTGTTAATCTATTTAGTGTGGTCAAAACTTTCTGGCCTACTCTTGCCTCCAGTTCTGGATCTGCAGCCACTTTGTCCCAAATAATTGCATAGAGGCTTATATAACTGCAAGCTTTTTAGCCTATTGCTCAGGTTTATTACTTGCTAATTCTTACTGTTAAATTAACCCATGATTCTATTTATGGTCAGCCATGTTGTTGGGTACCTTTTTATTCGGTGCAGCATTCTCATCCCTCTTCTTCTGCATTTTATTGTCTTCTTTTTCTCAGAATTCTTATTCTGCTTGCCCTGCCTATACTTTCTATTGGCCAATCAGCATTTTGTTAAACCACTGTAGAACAGCATTCCATGCCTGTTTAGGCTATAGTGCTTAACTGTATTTGTGTTTTCAGGGCTGACCATTTGACACTAAATAGCTCATTGGCATGTTTTTACTTGGGGAATGGTACCAAGTTATCCTTGGTTGCTTATAGTATCCTATATAGGCTAAAGTTTGGTGAATTTTTCTTAGCACTATGTCATCTTTGTTAGCTTAGATTTAGATAGTCATGCTGAAGAGACTTGTAACTTCTTTTTTTAAAAAAAGCTTACTTAATTTTATTTTATGTGCATTGGTATTCATTGGATCCATTGGAACTGGAGTTACAGACAGTTGTGAGCTGCCTTGTGGGTGCTGGGAATTGAACCCAGGTTCTGGGAAAGAGCAGCCAGCACTCCCTATCACTGAGCCATCTCTCTAGCCATGAGAGTTATACCCACACTTCCTGTCTGTCTTCTGGCCAATCCACATTTTATTATACCTGAAGGAGGGACAAAAATTTACAATGTACCTGAACATAATCCCACAGCAGAAGTGTCCTGGAATTTGAATCTTTTGGTATAAATCTTTACTGGGGGCTGGAGACTTTCTTCAGTGGAGGCAGGGAAGTCCAGAGAAGAGTAAAAATAATAGACTCTGAGACCCATACTAAAGATAACTTATTGAGGAAATGATGTTCATGAGGAAGTAGGTCAAGGTTTCTCACCATTTTACATGTTACAGAAAGACCCAAGAAGTGTGCTTATGGTGGGGTTGCAGGGATAACAGTGGGTAATTGCAAGTAGGGTGAGTTTTTAAGGAGACCCAAGGTTTGACTGCAACATTGACATAGTAGGTCAGACTAGGTCCAGGAAAGGATGTGAAACTCAGGTTATACCCTGAAGAGGAATATAGTGGGGTAGGAGATAGCTGAATAAATGGGGGGAGGGGGTTGGAGGTGTTCTAGAAGTGCCTGTATATGGTTGTACATAGGACAAGTTTTACTGGAATCTCCTTATTGGCTTTGAGGTGGGATGGTCATAAACTGGGGCACAGGGAGTGTAATCTTAATGAAGAGTCTGAGTTACTGATATGGGACTTGAGTTAGATGTGGCAGACTGATGAAAATGAGGACAGGGCTTTAGGGGGCTTTTAATGGATAAGACCTTAAAAGAGAATATTGGGATTGTGGGTATGGAATGGAGTGTTGGAGCTGATGCAGAGGGAATTGTGAGGAAGGATAGCTCCTGAAGTGAAACCTAGAGATTACCTTTGTCATAGGAAGAAGTGATCAGGATAATGTGATAGGTGCTTTGTGTGTTAAATATAGAAATTTGGGTGATGTTGTATTTGGGTAACTGATGGAAAACTGTTATTCACTTATATAGTCTGAAAACATTTTTTTTAATGGTGAGAAACCTGTTGATTATAAGTAAATTAAAGAGCTGTATTTACTCTTGATCACTGTTAAGCACTTCCTTTGTTATATATATTCAACATTTAAGTTAAATAAATAAATAGTATATTGTGGCAGTATGAATGATCTCAATTTTTATTTTTTATGGATACTCATATGATAATGCTACATTTTACAATTAAAAATACTCTGGTATTGCTTTAACTTTAATTGGGTTTCAGTGAATGCTCCAGAGCAGTTCTAGAGTTGCATTTTTTCCTTCTTAATGAAACAAAATTATTCATAAATTTAATTCTCTTGTACTTCTTTTTAATATAGTCATTTCTTTTTTATATATAATCCTATATTGTTCTTGACTCATATTCACATTTGAGTAGATTTTTGTAAATCTATTACAATATTAAACGGTGACGTTTATTTGTTATGTAAATGTTTTGAGGTTTAACTTTGAAAATATTTTAAATTTATCTGTTGTTACCAGTCAGGTATTAATGTATATTTTTTTGTGTTGTGTTATTACAGACGTATCCGACAGTTGGCACAGGAGCAGTTCTTTTTAATGTGTACCAGATGTTGCATGGGACATAGACCTCTGCTGTTCTTCATTACTCTACTCTTTACCATTTTAGGGGTGAGACATTTTTTAATGGATCTATCAATATGATTTACTCTTAATGAGATATACTCAAAAATAAACTATACCTTTTACTTTATCTAAGTCATGTTCTATAGGAATAGATAGGATATTATGAACATTAAGAGGCTTTTTTTTTTAACAAACATCAATACTGATCACAGTTTTACTTTATATTTTTTATTGTTTCAGAGCACAGCAACAGAGAGAGGTAAACATTCAGAAGACTACTTCACACTTTTAAGGCGTCTTCTTACTTATGCTTACAACAGCAGTATTCTTGTACCCAATGCTGATGTTCTTCTCAATGATGAAATTGATTGGCTCAAAAGGATTAGGGTAAGATTTATACTATTTATGTTATTTTATTGTTAAATTAACATTAGAGTGTGTTAGCTTTTTGTAATCAAAACAAAATGTTTGCTAAAAAATTTTGAGAGAGGAATGGTTGTTTTGTTCACTAATTTCAGTCCAAGTCTGCCCAAATCATTTATTTCTTTGGTCTTTGGCAAGGCTAACTATGATGGTAGTACCATGGGCAGATCATATGCTGGTGGCTTGAAAGCAGAGAAAATGTATCTGGGAATACATTTTGTATTTCTACACTCATTTCATCCAAGCCACTAGCCTATAGAATATTAAAGTTCTCATTCAGGACATTCTTTCTCCTATGGAATACCACCACAGACAAGTTTAGAAATATACATTTTTAATCTCTTGGATACTTCTGAGTACAGTTTACATGAAGATAAACCTTTTTAGAGGTTTTATATCTTTGAGAATTTATTCTGCTTTAAATAATAAAAGGTAAACAAAGTAGATATGATCACATACCCTTTAATTCTAACACTAAGAATTAGGAAGCAATATGATGAGGAATTCAAGGCAAATTGGCTAAATGAAGTAGGAACTTAGTATGAGCATATGAGACACTACCTAAAAATATAAAAAAAATTGAAAACACAGACTTTTATTGATGACGACTTTCAATCACATTGTGAACTTGAAGCTTTGTATTTGTTATCCAGTTATATCTGTCTTGGTATTACTGACCATCCAGTTATATCTGTCTTAGTATTACTGACCAATTTTGAGAGTTACAAACATTTTGGAGATATTGTTTGTACACATGTTGGGTTTTCTGGTCTGAGAGGAATGTTTTTCTTTGTTTTAAGGCAAGATCTTATTACATTGCCAAGATGCTGTCCTTAAACCTTAAGCCTAGAATTCTTGCATCTTATCTACTGATGTGTACCAGGCTGATAAATTATAGTGATTTTTTTCTTAGTTACTGGTATTGTTAGTTGGTTTATTTTTATTCAGTTTTACAAATACCAACTTCATGTCTTTTATGATGTAAAGTTCAAATCGTTGGCACTGAGATAAGCATTATCTGAATTGTTTATAAAGCCTTAAAATAGTGAGAATAACTAAACCGACATTATTTGGTTTGGCCTAAATAACCCATTTTGGTTGTCATTGCTTTTTTTTTGTTTTGTCTTATCAAACTGACCTGTTTATATTCCGTAATATTAAAGGGTATCTATGGCCTCAATCTCAGATTTCCTTTTGTCCAGAATGTGAAGTTTTAAAATTAGTCTTGAATTCTCAGAAGTTCTTTTGTTATGGTTTTCTTACAGTCTTATTTTTTATGGTACACTGCTACTATTTTTCTCTGGCAGGATTATGTTAAAAACTCAGGTGAAATATGTGTCGAAGATCCGATCTTGGAAGGCCATCTTGGAGTAACAAAAGAGTTACTGGCCTTTCAAACACCCGAGAAAAAGTATCATATTGGTTGTGAAAAAGGAGGTGCTAATCTTGTTAAAGTAAGTTCTAAATTCAAGTGCTTATGTACATGTTTGTATGTATAACTGTGTGTATGCATACTATGAAACATGAGTAGCCTTCCACCTTGTTTGAAACTGAGACTCCTTGTTGTTCACCAAATATACTACATTAGCTGATCTAAAAGCTTCCGGGAATTCTCCTTGTCTGTCTTTCTAGGCTTTAGTAAAACTGGAATTACAGACACTTAATATCATGCCCACCCTTACATGGGTTCTAGGGTTTCGAACGCAGAATCATATACTATGGTAGAATAATTTTTAACTTTTTTATATAATCTGGTAATATTTATTATTTTAAAAACACTTATGGTATAAAGGAAATTTTAATGGGTTGAAAAGGGGGACCAAGGCACATAAGGGGAATGCAGTGGAGTGTCTTCCCAGAACACGTTGCGGCCAAGAGAGAGAGTCACCTCCACGTCCCAGGATCTCCACAGCTGGCTACACCCCAATGGGATTTAGTTCCTTGATGTCACAAATGTTTACTTGGGTAAATTCTGATTTCCCACTACAATATATCAGAACCACAAGTGTCTTTACCTACTAAGCCATCTTCTTCAGCCTCTTATTTCTCAGTTTTAATTCTGAACTATACCACCACCAATCTCATGGACACATACCAGCAGTTCTAGGATACCAGAGGCTAAAAAAGAAAATCGGGGCTGGAGAGATGGCTCAGCGGTTAAGAGCACCGTCTGCTCTTCCAGAGGACCCGGGTTCGATTCCCAGCACCCACATGGCAGCTCACAACTGTCTGTAGTTCCAGTTCCAGGCAAAACACCAAGACAAATAAATAAATAAATAAAATAATAAAAAAAAAAGAAAGAAAAGAAAATCTCTGTGTCAGTCAAAGAGTGCACAGTGAGTTCTTTTTCACAGGAAGGAAAAAAGGAAACTATTAGGACAGGACATTTTGTATGTAAGCCTATTCTTCTGATTAAACTTATTAGTAGGTTGTATCTTTCAAATTGTATTTTTTGACAAATTGAAGGATATTAAGATTTTTAATACTTTTAAGTTTTTTCATATGCTTTTTCCTTGCTATCTAATAAATCTTAAGTTTCTTTTTCTTTCACCCACCCCTTTTCTTTTTCTTTTTCTTGCCTTTACTTTCTTTAAAATATTCCTTGAAGTAAACCTGATTTGCTCTTTTACAGTGGTCATCAGTTTCACATAGATTGTTGTTAGAAGTAGGAGCCTATCTACAAGATGCTAACCATGCTGACACTGTATCTGTGAAGTCATATGTATATCAGTCCTATTGTTTCTGGAAAACACTAAAGTCATCCACCACTTCTGACTCTTAAAATATTTCTTTCTTCTCTACTGCATAGATTCGTAGGCCTTGAGGTGAAGCAAGGTTTGCCTAAGACATTCTGTGTAAGACTGAGTGCTTCACAGTGCGGTTTTTTCTCTTTCTCTTCTGTTATTGGTCTTTGTGCAAATTTTCATCCATTACAAAAGAAAACTATTCTTACAAGGTTTAAGCTAGGCAATTGATTACTGATGGTTTTAACCTTTTTTTTTTCTTTTTTTTTTTTAAGTAAATTTATTTGGTTGCTTTGTATGTGATCATGTTGTAAGCTGTTCTGACAGCCTTAATTTTTCAAATTTAAAGATTTTTTTATCTATAAAAACTATAATTTTACATTTCTGAATTGTTTTTAAATTATTTAATCTCTTATTCTCTGATATTTTTATTCATATGTATGGTATATTTACTTGAGACTCACTCTTTCAACCCCCAAATATACCAACATTATCATTTGGATGCCTCTGGGGTCTCTTTTACCAAAAATGTGCTTTGATTTTTTTCATTTAGTGAGTATCTTCAGGGGACTTTCAGAAAAGGGGATTAATGATGTCATGGATTTTATTACACGGGATTTTCAGTGGCTCTTGGTACATACTTTTCCAAGACCTTTTTTTCCCTTTCTACAAGAGAGGATAAGTACTTATTAAAAGTGTGTTCAGAGACTTTTTAAAAAACATAATTATATATGAGTTCAGATAGAATACATTACACAATCACTAAGCAACCATTTATGATTTATTGTTGCCACATGTGAATTCTTCCTGGAATTGTGTTCAAAGTAAGCATTTCTGTCTTAAACTGTTTTTTTTTTCCTTTGTAAACCAATAAAAGCAGTCTAACTTAGATATACTTTGTTAATATATAAAATGTACTTATAGTTAGTTTATGATTCTTGGATGGTTTTTCATCCAGAAAATGGATAATATTCTTTAATTACTCTTGTTTTTTTATTTAGCATCTTGTTAGAATATCTGAAGTTGTTTTTTGTTACTAAAGTAGTTACATGTCAAATCATTATAAAAATATTTTTTATAGGAGATTGTATTTCTAAAAAATACATTTAAACTATATGTATAATGTCTTTTCTTTTAACTCCATAGGAACTAATTGATGATTTCATCTTTCCTACATCCAAAGCTTACCTGCAATATATGAGAAGTGGGGAACTGCCAGCCAAGCAAGCTGTTCCAGTCTGTGGTTCACCAGCAACAGTTAACGCTGGTTTTGAACTACTTGTAGCCTTGGCTTTTGGCTGTGTAAAAAATCTTAAACAGATAGTAAACTGTTTGATTGAAATGTTTTACACAAATACAACAAGAACAAGTAAGTAAAATCTAAAGCTGGTTTTTCCTGCTTTTTAATATTCTGTTGTTTAAAATTTGCATTCCTGCAAGAAGAAAAATTACATATTGAAAACTATGTGATTTAATAACAAATTATTTAATAATAAACTTTATTAGTCATAGCTGACATAAAATCTAAACTCCAGAATATCTGGAACCAGGATAGATTCCACAAATATAAACATTTAAACACTAGATTTGTAAAGAATTTCATACCCTAATTTACTGATTGTTTCTTGATTTCTGAGACTAAAATTATTTTTGAGGTTTAAAGATAATATTCGAGTGACTTAATACACTTTCCATGCCCTTAAATCCCAAAGTTCCATATAAACAGGGTCTATGGATCTTACAAGAGATAAAAGGAACAAAGGAAAGTCAAGCCCAGGTGTAGAGGTTCTTGCCTGTACTAAGACTGGGAGGAGTAGAATTAAAAAGGATGATGAATTTAAGTCTCAACTGAGTGCTGTCCATAGACAGTTGAAGAACACCATTGGACAGCATAACAATGTTGTAGAAAGTTTCCTGGGTCCGTTTGGGGCCAGAGATTTGTACCTGGTCCACGGCAGCTTTTATCCCCCAAAGAAATGAATCAGAAACTTATATTAATCTCATACTGTTTGGCCCATGTCTCAAGCACATTACTAGCTAGCTCTATCATCTTAAATCAACTCATGTCTATTCTCCACCCACTTCTACGGTGCTGTGCCTAGGCCAAAACAGTCCTTTATTTACAGCACGCAGAGAACATTCCACCACATAATAACTTGATTTTTTGAGTCACGTGGAATGGAGGATGGAGGGCAGATAATTTTAAACATAATTTCAGAATATAAAAACATGAACTCATTTTAAGAATGAATCAAGACTTTTGCATTTAATTTACACAATATTTATCAGAAATTTAAGACCTGAAATTCTGTTATAGTATCTTTCTGAGAAAAAATTCTCTTATGCATTCTATTTTCTATTAACTTAATTTAGACAACAGATTTTATTTGTTGTGGGTATCATATAATGAAAAACTTGTCATAATTAGTAGTGGTTTATTTACCTAATATATTTGTGTCATGGAAATTTTCAAAGATACCAACATACATACAGTTACTAACTGTATATTCCATATTTCTACTTCACACATTGGGCATGCAAGTTCTTTGTGTTCTACATATATTGTTTTTAGGTTGATTTTTTTTCTTTTTCCAACATAATATTTTATTAATTACTTGTGAATTTCATACAGTGTATCCGAATCAAACTTATTTTCCATTCCTTCCAAGTCCACCCTACCACCTTATTCTCAAAAAACAAAAATCATCGAGCAATATGCATTGCCCATATACTCACTAGAGCATGATCAAACTCTGAGTGGCCAGCCACTTAAACAAAACTGTGTCCATCCTCATCCCCATTTCCACCAGAAGACAGAAAATGTGAAGAGCTACATTTCGGCAGTTTTTTTTTCAGGTTTTTTTAAATTATTAATAAAGTCTCATTTTTTATCTATGTATCCCCATGTTCAAATGCCCTTCCACTCCCATCCCTACTAGTCACTCTTCTCCCCATCTTCTTATCCCCTCCCCGGCAAGGACAGGAGGTCCCAAGGTCCCATGGTGGCTTAGTTCAGCATCCACTCCAGGCAAATCCACTTTCCTAATCCCCACATCAAGACTGGATCAAGTGTTCCTCTGGAGGGAATGGTATCCAAAGTGCCAGTTCAAGGTGCTTCAGATCCCAAGCTGCTCAGTGTTTGTGGTTTGCAGCTTGGACATGCTTACTTTTTGTTTAGAGACCACTAATGAGTGAGTACATTCCCTACTTCTCTTTCTGCATTTAAGATACCATGCTCAGGAAGATATTCTCTAAATCCATCCATTTGCCTGCAAATTTTAGGATATCATTTTTTTCTTACTGCTGAGTAGTATTCCATTGTGTAGATGTACCACAGTTTGTTAATCCATTCTTCAGTTGAGGGACATCTAGGTTGTTTCCAGGTTCTTGCCATTACAAATAATGCTGCTATGAACAACATAGTTGAGCTAATGCCTTTGGAGTGTGACTGTGCATCTTTAGGGTATACACCCAGAAGTGGTATTGCTGGGTCCTTGGGGAGATTATCAATTTTCTGAGAAACCACTATACTGCGTTCCAAAGTGGCTGAACAAGATTACACTCCCACCAACAATGGAGGAGTTTTTTCCTTGCTGTGCACCCTCTCCAGCATAGGCTGTCATCTGTGTCTTTTAGCCAATCTGACAGGTGTAAGGTAGTATCTTTTTTTTAGATTTTTTTTAAACTTTATTTATTTATTTGCCTGGAACTGGAAATACAGACAGTTGTAAGCTGCCATGTGGGTGCTGGGAATTGAACTCAAGACTTCTGGAAGAGCAGTCAGTGCTCTTAACCGCTGAGCCATCTCTCCAGCCCCGTAAGGTAGTATCTTAAAGTTGTTTTGATTTGCATTTCTCTGATGGCTAAAGATGATGAGCACTTTTCAAGTGCTTTCAGCCATTCATAATTCTTCAGCAGAGAATTTCCTTTTTAATTCTGAACCCCAACATTTGATTGGGTTATTCAAGGTTTTCAGCTCTAGTTTCTTGAGCTTTTTATATATTTTAGAGATCAGTCCTCTATCACTTGTAGGGTTGGTGAAAATCTTTTCCCATTCTGTAGGCTGTCGTTTTGTCCTATTGACAGTGTCCTTGGCTTTAGAGAAGCTTCGCAGTTTCATGAAGTCCCATGTATTGATTTTTGTTCTTAATGTCTGTGTCACTGGTGTTATATTTAGGAAGTGGTTGCTTGTGCCAACTCATTGGAGGGTATTCCCCACTCTCTTTTCTATCAACATCAAAGTGGCTGCGTTTATGTTGAGGTCTTTGATCCACTTGGATTTGAGTTTTGTGCAGGGTGACAAACTTGGATCTATTTGCATTTTTCTATACACTACCATCCAGCTATGCCAACACCATTTGTTAAAGATACTTACTGTCTCTTCTCACTGAATATTTTGGGTCTCTTTGTCAAAAATCAGGTGTTCATTGAGTTAATGAACGGATCCTCAATTTGATTCCATTGATCCACAAGACTGTCTTTATGTCAGTACCAGGCTGTTTTTTATTACTGTAGCTCTACTGTTTTATTACTGAAGTCAGGGATTGTGATGCCTCCTGAGGTTCTTTTGTTGAGCAAAATTGTTTTGGCAATCCTAGCTTTCCTGTTATTCCAAATGAAATTGAGTATTGTTCTTTCAAGGCCCAAAGAATATTGTGTTGGGATTTTGATGGGCAGTGCATTGAATCTGTAGATTGCTTTTGGTAGAACTGCCATTTTTACTATGTTGATTCTACCTATCCAGGAACATGGGAGAGCTTTCCATTTCCTGATATCCTCTTCAATTTCTTTCTTCAGTGATTTGAAATTTGTGTCAATTACATCTGTTACTTCTTTGGTGATAGTTACTCCAAGGTATTTAATGCTGTTTCCAGCTATTATAAAGGATAATGTTTCCTTTATTTTTTTCCAGCCCTTTTATCTTTAGTGTAAAGAAGGGCTACTGTTTTCTTTGAGTTAATCTTGTATCCTGCCACATTGCTGAAGGTGTTTATCAGCTATAGGAGTTCCCTGGTAGAATTCTGTGGGTAACTTATGTATACAATTATATCATCTGCAAATAGAGATAGTTTCACTTCTTTTCCAATTTGTATCTCCTTAATATCTTTTTTCTCTTATTGCTTTAGCTAAAACTTCAAGAACTATATTGAATAGATAAGGGGAGATGGGACATCCTTGTCTAGTTCCTGATTTTAGTGGGATTGCTTTGAGTTTTTCTCCATTAAGTTTTATGTTGGCTGTTGACTTCTTGTAAATTGCCTTTATTATATTTAGGTATTCTCCCTGTAATCCTAATCTTTCCAGGACTTTTATTATAAAGGAATGTTAGATTTTGTCAAAGGCTTTTTCAATATCTAAGGATATGATCATGTGGCTTTTTTCCTTCAGTTTGTTTATAAGATGGATGATGTTTATGGTTTTTTGTATGTTGAACCATCCCTGCATTTCTGGGATGAAGCCTACTGGGTCATGGTCATGATTTTTTTTATATATTGCTGTATACAAATTGCCAAAGTTTTGTGAGAACTTTAGCATCAATATTCATGAGGGAAATTGGTCTGTAATTCTCCTTTTTTGTTGTGTCTTTGAGTGGCTTGGGTATTAGGGTTATTGTGGCCTCATAGAAGGAATTTGGCAATATTCCTTCAGATTCTATTGTGTGAAATACTTTGATGAATAATGGTAATAGTACTTCTTTGAATATCTGGTAGAATTCTGCACTGAAACCATCTGGACCTGGGCTTTTTTTACTTGTGAGGCCTTTTAATAAAAGCTTCAATTTCCTTTATGGTTATAGGTCTGTTTAGTAGTTAATCTTATCTTCATTTAATTTTGGTAAATGGTACTTGTCCAAAAAGCTGTCCATTTCTTCTAGGTTTTCCATTTTTGTGGAATATAGATTTTCAAAGTATGATCTGAGAATTCTCTGCATTTTCTGGGGTCTGTAGTTATATCTCCCCTTTCATTTCTGATTTTGCTGATTTAGATACTCTCTGCTTTTTGATTAGTTTGGTTAAGGGCTTACCTATCTTGTTGACCTCCTCAAAGAACCAACTCTTTGGTTCTTTTTTTTTTTTTTTTTTTTTTTTTTTTTTTTTTTTTTTTTTTTTTTTTTTTTTTTTTTTTTTTTTTTTTTTTTTTTTTTTTTTTTTTTTTTTTGTATTGTTCTTTTTGTTTCAGTTGTATTGATTTGAGCTCTGAGGTTGATTATTCCTGCCGTCTACACCTTCTATGTGAGTTTGCTTCTAATTGTTCTAAGATTTTCAGCTGAGCCGTTAGTTCTGTAGTGTGAGAAAACTCTAGGTTTAGCAGTGTTTCTTTTACATAGGTAGGTGCCCTTTTATTAGGGGCATAAATATTCAGAATTAAAATCTCCTCTTGACCAATTTGTCCTGCTGTGAAGAAGTAATGACCATCTTGGTCCCTTCTAATTGCTTTTGGTTTAAAGTATTCTTTGTTAGATATTAGGATGGCAACCCCAGCTTGTTTCTTATGACCACTTGACTGGAAAATCTCTTCCCAATTCTTTACTCTGAGCCTGTGTCTATCTTTGTGGTTGAGGTGTGTTTCTTGAAGGCAACAGAAGGATGGCTTCTGTTGTAGTATCCATCTTGTTAGTGTGTGGCTTTTTATAGGTGAGTTGATTCCATTGATATTAAGGGATATTAGTAACAACTGATTGATGTTTCCTGCTATTTTTGGTAGTAGCTTATATGTATTTTCTTTCTCTAGGGTTTTTTTCTGTGGCATTATCCGTGCCTTGGTTATTAAGTGGCGCGCTGACTTTCTTTGGGGTCATATCTATTTGGTGTTCTATAAGCTTCTTGCATCTATAGGCATTTCCTTCTTCAAGTTAGAAAAGTTTTTTTCTATGATTTTATTGTATACATTATCTGTACCTTTAAGGTGGTATTCTTCTCTTTTTCTATTTCTATTATTCACAAGTTAGGCCTTTTCATGGTGTCCCAGATTTTCTGAATATTTTGTGTTATGGTTTTTTTGGTTTTAGTATTTTCTTTGACATGATGTTTATATTTTTGCTACTGAGTCTTCTATTTCAGAGATTCTCTTTTTCATTTCTTGGATTCTGTTGTTTATGCTTGTATCTGTTGTTCTAGCTCTTTTTTTCAGGTTTTCTATTTCCACCTGTTCCTAATTTTTGCCTTTTTTATTGCTTCCATATTAGTTTTTACTTTCTGAAGTGTTTCTTTCATTTTTCTTTTGCCTTTTCTTGGTTTTCTTTCCAGGATTTGTTCATGTCTTCCAATTTTTTGTTTGTATTTCCTCTATTTCTTTAAGGGCATTTTTTATATCTTCTTTGAATGCTTCAATAATCTTCATAAAGGTGTTTCTGGTGTTGTTTCCTTCTGTTTCCTTGTCATTGCTCTATTCAGGCCTTGTATTTGCCTTGTTTTCTTATATTATTATATGTATTTTTGCACTGGCATCTGCTCATGGCTTCAGTGGTTCATGATTAGGCAGCTCCTAATTGTAGCAAGATGGCTTATGTGTCTCCTCTCTCTTATTAGCAAGTGGTCTGCTAGTTCTCTGACTCTCCTCTGGACAGGTATCTGAATTTCAACTCCTCAGTCCTTGTCTGATGATCAAGTTGCCTCGGAGGTTGGTTCGATCGTGTAAGGTCCCTCTGTTAGGTGCGACTGGAGAAGCCCCTCTCAGCCAAATTCTAGCTTCTGTCTGCTAGGGAATGCTAAGATCAGAGTTTGATTTGTTTTTCTTATTTGACACAAATGGAGATGTAATAAATTTAATATTCTCAACATTGTTTTATATTTTATATATTCATTATCATTTGTAGTCTGATTCTTTTGGTTTTGGTTTTGGTTTTGTTGATGTTTTACCTGGGATAAGGTCTAAGTAGACCCGGAACTTACTATGTAGACAATGTGACTTCCAGATGCTAAGATTAAAGGTATGCACTAAGCTCAGTGGGAGGCTTGATTCTAATTATTAATTGTGTAACTTCCAATGGAGTATATTGTTAATTTTTGTAAATTAAAAATTATTAATGTTCTTTCAATTTCTTTTTTTAAGTACAGGAAATAAAAAATGATAGTGTTCTCACTGTAATTTTAATTTTAATATCTCCTTCTGTTACAACAAAACCATGCTACTAAACCAGTGGGTCAAAATTCATGGTGGATTGAATGGTTTTTTCATAGAAGTCTGCTGAAACCATCAGAAAACAGTTAATTAAAATTCACAGCAATACCAAGGTTACAGTTCTGACAGGACAGTGAAATATTCTTACTGTTGGTGGGTTTATTTAAGGGTGTCAGCATTAGGAAGGTTGAGGACCATTGCTGTAGACTAAGTAAAATAATATTCTACTTTATTATGAGTAATATTAAGTGTTTATGTGGAAGGACTTTTTATTAGTATAAATATGTTCGAAGCTAAATTATTTTGTGTATTGAAAACTAAGATAGGGATGTTTATGTATAACTCTATCCCCAGTAAATTGAAAACACTAAATTTAAGAGGTTAAAAATATTTTGAGTCTTCTATTTATTGATACTACTTTTCAGAAATTTAGCATAGTTATAATTACTGTTAATGTAGTAAAAATATAGTTTACAGTGCTAAATTATTAGAGTGCTAGGTATTATACAGTATTACTTTGTTCTATTTTGGACTAATATTTTTTAAAAAAAAAAACTTTCTTTCTTTCTTTCTTTATTTATTTATTTGCCTTGGTGTTTGCCTGGAACTCGAACTACAGACAGTTGTTAGCTGCCATGTGGGTGCTGGGAATTGAACCTGGGTCCTCTGGAAGAGCAGATGGTGCTCTTAACCGCTGAGCCATCTCTCCAGCCCCAGACTAATATTTCTAATGAAAGAATTATAAAAGCATTGTCAATGAAAATATGAACTCAGTTTGACTTGTTACTAGTGTACCAAATCATCTTTTGTGGGTTAAGAAAAAATTTCTAACTATCAGTTGTTAAGTCAAAAGCAACTATAAATTGGAAGCATCACTTTTATGGTATAAGTATTTTGATTTCTTCTCTCAGGTAGTGAAGCAGTTACTGAATGGGAGTATCTACCACCTGTTGGACCCCGTCCACCAAAAGGATTTGTGGGCCTCAGAAATGCTGGTGCTACATGTTATATGAATTCTGTGATCCAGCAGCTATACATGATTCCTTCTATCAGGAATAGTATTCTTGCAGTTGAAAGCATAGATAGTAATATAGATGATGATACTTTTATGGATGGAAAGCTGGACAGTGAGGTAAGTTTTAATCTTTTTTTAATTTTTCAAAATCTCATATTTCCTGTGGATATTTTACTTTTAAGAGTTTACTATATTTGATGATAGTGTTAGAATATGTGGCATTGTACCACTGGCATGTTATAGTACCCATTATTCCAGACTGAAAAGTACAGTTGAGAATATTACCTGTGTTTTCATCAAATACAGTAAATATTTCTGTTTAGTGATGACTTAAATATAATTGTATTTTAACTATTCTTTTGGTAATTATGTATTTCCACTTTTATTCCTAATGAATATTCAATTTGTGTTAAGCTTGTGTGTGAAGTACATTTCTCATAATCTATCTTGATGTTTTAATCCAATCTTATTTACATTTGATAAAACAAACTTATTTCTTCAGCAGTACTACATATTGTTGTTATGTACAACAGTACAACAAATTGTTGGTAGTCTCTGTTGAGACTCTATCTGCTTGATCTATCCAGGGTTGAAAGTGGGGTATTGAAGTTTCCCACTATTAGGGTGTAAGAACTGATGTGGGATTCGAGCTTTAGCAGTGTTTCTTTTACATAAGTAGGTGCCCTTATATTAGGGGCATAAATATTCAGGATTGAAATCTCTACTATTGACCAATTTTTCCTATAATGACTAAGAATGACCATCTTGGTCCCTTTTAATTGCTTTTGGCTTAAAGTCTACTTTGTTAGATATTAGGATTGCAACCCCAGCTTGTTTCTTAGGACCATTTGACTTGAAAATGTTTTCCCAACCCTTTACTCTAAGCCTGTGTCTGTCTTTGCAGCTTAGGTGTGTTTCTTGTAGGCAACAGAAGGATGGCTTGTGTTGTTGTATCCATCTTGTTAGTGTGTGACGTTTTATTGGAGAGTTGAGACCATTGATATTAAGGGAAATTAGTGACCATTGATTCATATTTCCTGCTTTTTTTGTTGATAACTTGTTTGTATTTCCTTTCTCTGGAGTATTTTTCTGTGGGGTTATTGATTGTTTGTGGTTTTATGGGTGTATGTGGGGTCCTTAAGTTGGAGTTTTCCCTCTAATACTTTCTGTAGTGCTGGATTGGTAGATAGATATTCTTTCAGTCTGACTTTGTCATGAAATGTCTTGTTTACTCCATCTATGGTGATTGATAATTTTGCAGGGTATAGTATTCTAGTTTGGCATCCATGCTGTTTTAGCGTCTGTATAACTTCTGACCAAGCCCTTCTAGCTTTCATCGTTTCCATTGAATAGTCAGGCGTTATTCTGATGGGTCTGCCTTTATATGTGAGTTGGCCCTTTTCTTTTGCAGCTCTTAAATTTTTTTCTTTGTTCTGTATGTTTTGTGTCTTGATTATAATGTGGTGCGCTGACTTTTTTTGGGATCATATCTATTTGGTGTTCTGTAAGCTTCTTGTATCTTTATAGGCATTTCCTTCTTCATGTTAGGAAAGTTTTCTTCTATGATTTTATTGAAAACATTATCTGTGCCTTTGAGCTGGTATTCTTCTCCTTCTTCTATTCCTATTATTCTCAAAATATGTCTTTTCGTCGTGTCCCAGATTTCCTGAACATTTTGAGTTATGGCTTTTTTAGTTTTACTATTTTCTTTGACTGATATATCTATTTGAGCTACTGAGTCTTCCACTTCAGAGATTCTATCTTCCATCTCTTGAACTCTGTTTGTTATGCTTGTATCTGTAGTTCTAGCTTTTTTCTTCAGGTTTTCTATTTCCATCTTTGCCTCATTTT